>VXAZ01009473.1:0-12220 GCA_013399875.1 Gymnorhina tibicen | reverse complement strand
CTAGGCAGTTGCGAGGTGTGGCAAACAGACATCACACATGTTCCCAAATTTGGGTGTCTCAAATACGTCCACGTTTCAGTGGATACCTTTTCAGGCGCGGTGTTCACTTCGGCACATTCAGGCAAAAAGGCGAAAGATCTTTTCCTAATCCAAGCCTTTGCCACCCTGGGTATCCCTCAGGAGATAAAATCAGACAACGGACCTACATACACCTCCAAAGACCTCCACATGTTCTTCCAAAAATGGGGAGTAAACCACATCAAGGGAATCCCACACTCCCCTACAGGACAATCCATCATCGAAAGGACTCGCCAGATGTTGCTGTGTATCCTATGGTTTCGGAGGTCCCAGAAGCCATTAAGTGGTACGATGATGTCATCCCAGGAGCCTCCGCCCCTAACATGGTGACATTCTCCTCCCCCTAAGTGTCAGTTAAAGTTCGGTACCCTCCCATTGTCAGTTAAATGTTCAGTTCTAGAGTGTTCTGTAAACCCTGTTATTTCATTGGACCTTTTGTACCCTTCTCCCCATTGGTTGGTTTCCCCCAATCCTGTTCTTGCTTCTTCCTCATACTCTTCTCCTATTGGCCCTTTCCTGATCCCTCTCCTCGCGATAAAAGCCTCTGCCAGCTGCCGTTTTGTGGCTTTCTGTCCCTGGCTTCCTTCAAGGTAATAAACCTTGGAACTGCCATACGGAGAGTCCCTCTCACCTCTTTACTCCTCACGCCTCCTTGACGCCATCCGTCAGCACTCTAACACCTGCACTCTGTGCTCCGGAGCACTACTGCATTTCAGGACACTCCTGTGGTGACATGGTGGTTGCCTCTGCTCTGCTGCTCCCTGATGGGAAGCCATCGCATCAACCAGACTCTCAAAGGAGTTTTAGACCGGCAAAGAGGAGGTGATGAGATCAACACCCCAGCATTAAGGCTAGCGAAAGCCTTATTTACCATCAACTTTCTAAATTGCTCCTTTGAAGAACCCAATCCACCGGTTCTTAGACATTGACGAGATCAAGGCTAACGGAGAACCCTCCGGTCCTTACAAAGGACCCACAGATGTTGCAAATTCAAGGACCCTACCCCTTACTCACTTGGGCTTGGGGATACGGATGTGTATCCACCACAGCAGGCCCAAAATGGATCCCTGGAAAATGGATAAAACCATTTTTACAAGCACCACCAAAGGACGACCAGCAAGACCCGAGAGATGTCACAGCGGCTGCCTGGAGATACAGGTGGAAAGAAGATGATGCAGAAGCAGAACATCAAGAAGCAGACAGCTTCCCCGATCTTTGAGTTTAATTACCGTCTTCTAATTACCCCTTTAATTTTTGTTCATTCTTCTCCAGGGATGCTGCCCGCACCACCCCTGGCTCTATGCTGCTGTTATTTCATTACCCCATGTTATCCCATTATGCCCTACTTTCCCTATTTATTTTGAGAGGGGGAGTTAAAGGGAGCCAATAATTTAAATTCTGAGTATGATATTTAATGTTTTATGTTTCCCTTTTACAGAAGCGACCTATCCACCCATGAGCATGGCCTACCACCACCTGATGGCCTGCCTAATCCTTTTGCTGGTATCCTCTTTCATCGCATGGATCGTCCCCCAGCTGAAGGCCAACATTTGGACCACCTTGGCAAAGGCCCTCAACCAGTCAGGACTCTGTTTGTCTATGAGCAGAGCAGAAGATCCTATGTCTATGTGTCTGGTTGGGATTCCCCTTAAACCAAACGAATATCCTTTAACAGGCAAAATGCCTGACCCGGTCTGCTCCTGAGACACGTGGACGAAGCTATACCCACATGCGCCAGAGGAACCCCAGGAACTGGCCTTTCTGTCTATGAGCAGAGCAGAAGATCCTATGTCTATGTGTCTGGTTGGGATTCCCCTTAAACCAAACGAATATCCTTTAACAGGCAAAATGCCTGACCCGGTCTGCTCCTGAGACACGTGGACGAAGCTATACCCACATGCGCCAGAGGAACCCCAGGAACTGGCCTTATTGGGGTCCTTGAAAGCCACTTACTGTGTCACCTTTAATTACAAATTGAAAACTCATGAGTGGCTGCTACATGAAGAGCACAGAAAACCCTTTATCATGGATGTTACCCCACATGATCGGGCATACCAAACTGCTTATTGGTGCAATTATACAGCTCCAACACCGGCTGAATCACCAAAAAGCCCAGAGTACTCCCAAAAGGAGTATTTTTCATCTGCGGCAACTGGGCCTGGGTGGGAATGCCTTCCCATCTAAAGGGAGGACCCTGCACCCTAGGGCAATTGGCTCTCCTAACCCCTGACAAAAAACACATAATGGATTGGAAAAACAAAAGTAAAACCACAGAAATTAGGCTTAAGAGAGCTGTCAGTGAAATTGATGAAAACTGTGATTCAGAAATTACTTCCTGGCCCTGTTCTAAAATTATAGCTGTTTCAATGTTCTATGCCTGGGTTGCAGCAGCCAAGGCTTTGGGGGAAATAAGCCATATTGAATGTTGGCTTGGGAAACACACAAATTATACTTCCAAAGCCTTGAGTGAACTCCTGGCAGACGAGGAAACAACCAGACATGCCACCCTCCAGAATCGCGCTGCCATAGACTTCCTCCTTCTTGCCCACAGGCATGGGTGTGAAGAGTTTGAAGGACTTTGTTGTTTCAACCTGTCATTGCACAGCCAGAGCATCCATGCCTCCATCCAGAAAATCCAGCAGCAAGTCCATCAGCTGCAGCAGGAAGGAGAGGACTGGTTGGGGGTACTACTATCTGGCTGGGGGATCTCTTGGTGGGTAGGTGGGTTCTAAGGACATTATTATGGATTATTTTGATTATGACCCTGATTTTGATATCCCTAAATTGCTTCAAATGTTTTCTTCTTTTCAATTTTAAGTAAAAAAGGGGGAGATGTTGGTGGCCCAGCCCACTACTTGGCCTGTGGCAATCAAATGCCCACCAGACCCTGGCCATCCAATGGATGGATGAGAGCGAATCTGAGGGCGGGTTGGTGGGCAGTTACAAGACCTAAGTCTACACCCCGTCGTCCAGAAAGTTCTGTTAAGTTCGGTTCCCTATTGGCTTCCTGGCTGTCGCTCCTGCCTCTGCCTTGTCTCCATTGGTTGTTCCCCTGTNCTGCCTCTGCCTTGTCTCAATTGGTTGTTCCCCTGTTGTTCCTCCCCTTATGTTGTGTCATTTATAAAATCTTGAAATTGGCTTTCGCATATTTAGTTGTCCAGTGATCAGGTTAGAAGTTGTTAAAGTTGTTAATGAAGTTAATTGTTGCATATACTTTAATTAACAAGTTGTTATATTGTTCCCTGTTGTTTACCCATTGTTACAGTTAATGTCCACAAGTTCTATTTATATTATAATGTTTGATAATACACTTTAAGTAATATCCAAGTTAGGTGTTTTTCAGAGACAGCAGACCCTCACAAGTGGCCCAAGGACTATTTTTAGTATATAACTGTTATCCTGTCACTGATCTCCATGGCAACATGGAATTTTAATGAGGACTTTTCCCGCCACTGAACTAGATGACATCACTCTAAAGACTGTCCCCTAGCAGCAAGCGAGCCATTGGCGGATGAATATTACCTCACTCCAGGACTCCACCAATCACCCTGTGCCTTAGGGGCTGGACAGTGGGCAGTTATGGGAGGGGCCAAGGGGCTTTAAAATCCTCTGCAAGACATCCACAGCCGCTTTTTGCCTTGGGTCAGCCATTGGTGAAGCTCAGCCCTGTGGTCTTCAGGCCTGCATCTCTGTATATACAGAGACTTACTTAAGAGATACTGCTTCGGATTAGTTGGAGCAAAACCCAGCGCTGCTGATCTCTGCTCTGGGCAAATAGCTGGTTTGGCTCCAAGGGTCTCTAACCCCTGTGATCCCGGTTTGTTATCTTAATTAAGGAATTTGGACTCTGTATTTTTCAAATTATTTTTCTCTTAAGAAATTACTTTTCTTTTAATTAAAAACAAGAGTTGTCCTTATTCCTGACATGTTGTATCTTATTGGCTGTTTCCCTTTTCCCCTCCCCTGTTCCTCCCTGTGTAAGAACCTTGGACCCTGCCATTTTTTCACCTTTGTCACTGGACTCTCCAAGAGAATAAAGCTCCTGGAACCCACACAAAGACCCCTCTCTCCTTTTTTGCCCCTAGGAACGCTTGCTCCTCTCACCGAGAGCAGAAGGGCGCGCCTGCTCCAGCGAGGAGCCAGCGCAGGAAACCCATCTCCATAGCAGCCCTGCTGAGACATCTCAGATGTCTGCGGGAAGGACACTGCATCCCCTCAGGCCGAGGGCATGCCCAGACAGCGTCAAAGGTCACCTATGACTAATATAACGAGCGAGTGGGTGGTGTAATTAATCACTACACAACACCATGGCTGAAACAATGTTCCTTTTAAAAAAAAAAAAAAGGTGAAACGTCAAGATAAAATACTTCTGGACTTCTCTTTTAGGACTCATTTCCTCAGGTATCCAGAGATAGTTCCATGAATAAAACAATAGTAAAATTTTTTGATCTCTGACTTTTATAAAACATGCCTCCACACAGTGAAGTAAGAATCATTAAAAAGGCATCATGTATGAGCATCCAGTGTGCCATGATACCAGGGAGGTTGTTTTCTGGGGAGAGGAATACTGAAATACCCTGGTGTTTAAAGAGTTGAAAAATACTGATGTTGGATGTTGTTTGCTGGCCAAAGGAACTAAATACAAAGGCATGGAATTATCTAAAAGTGTGGTAATTGTTTAATGGGATGCATACTTTTTCTCTCTTGCATGTTTTCCTTCACTTTTGGAAGTTTATGGATCAGTTCTGTTGAGTGATACATGTAACATTTTGAAAGGGATCTGTCCACTGACAGAGTAGGCACAAAAGACTACTACAGTTGGAAAAAAGCTGTGGACACGGTTTTCCCTGCATCTGTAAAATCAATTTTGCTGCTGATAATGAAAGCAAGAAAGCATCAATGCTTGGGTTAAATGCTTTGGGCACTGTAGTGGGCACTCCAGTGACAACAGTAGCAGCACTCTGAAACTCTTTATGTCCTCCTTCTCCCAAATTTCCCATCTCAGCCTCTGTCCCAAAAGTGGCTTCCCAAGTTTGACAAGCCTTCACTGACTAAGCACAGTGCCTTGAGCCTGGAATTAGGGTCATATATACTTGATCCCTTACTAAGATACTCTGAAAAAATGCTGCCATCATAAAAGGGCTGAAAAATAATTTAAAATAAATAATTATCAGGGCAACCTGACCAATACCATAATGAGCTCTTCACGATGCCCATTGTCCTGGCAAGCAGGAAGACACCAACATAAATAACCATGTGACAGGTACAGACTAATCTGTATGCTAATTTGAAAAGTATAATCTTAAAATAATTTATGAACTGAATAACTTTAGACAGCTATCCCTGAATTTATCTGATTTCCATCCTCTTTCTATGTTTCTAAAACCTGTTGTGATGTTAATTCCCTTTCTGTAAACTTATTTTAAATTAAGTAAATAATCAATTTGTAAAATTACATTTCCTTTATTTTTTTTCTTTGCACCTTTATTCTCCTTGACAATGTACATGGATATGAAGGAAGGCTTTTTTGGAATAATGGGTTATAACACTGAAAATGTAGCATTTTCTGCTCCCACAGAATTCAATGGCAACATTCCTACTAGTATTAATGAATCAAGAACTGGTGTCTTAGTGTAACAGTGTTTGACTGGAATGCAATAAAACATGCTGGTTCCCAAGAGAAACCAAATATGATCAGCTTGTGCACCCAAAACCACACTCACACAGAATTCTTATAAAAACTGTTTTTATTTCTCAGCACTGTGGA
This sequence comes from Gymnorhina tibicen, assembly GCA_013399875.1. Taxonomy (NCBI): domain Eukaryota; kingdom Metazoa; phylum Chordata; class Aves; order Passeriformes; family Artamidae; genus Gymnorhina; species Gymnorhina tibicen. The sequence continues at coordinate 6,375 of VXAZ01009473.1, read as the reverse complement.
CTGACCAGGGCCAGCATTCAGTTTCAACTCAGGCAAATAAAAAAAGAAAACCCATGTTTAATAGGCTGATTTACCTCTAAGTTTCTAAGATGCTTCAGAAGGTGCTCAGCTTTGCTGGCTTTTTACATTTTGAAAAAAATGTATTTATTTTACTTTAACGTGAAACTGTGGCACTGAATGGTGCCTCTAAGCTGCTCTGCAAATGGAATAGCAAGGCTCTTTCCTCTACTGAAGTCACTGGGGCCACTTCTATTATCTGTAGTGGGAGTTTGATTGATGGCTGTGATTGCTTACCACCATGGTACCTGAAGATAGACTCATGGTCCTATCAGTTTCATAAGCTTGCATCTGCAGTATTTCAATCCATAACAAGTACAGAAAATGCAGGGATGCATAGCCATACTGTACACACCACTAATGGAAATGAGCAACTGAACCTTGTTAGAACTTTTTTGCCTGCAGAATATTACAGGAGGATACCACCTATCCTTTACTATGACGACAATCATGTCACCTCTTTCTAGTGTGACATATGTACTACTCAGGTCTCTCAGCAGCATTCATTTTCACTGTGACCATGAAGGATTTATGGAAGTACCATAAACACCAGGGGAAAATATGTGTAATGTGAAGCAATTAAGAAAGCAATAAATTTATAGTGATGACAAAGGTGAAAAACAGCAAGGACTGCCTGTGACTGGGTCATGGCTGGGTCTGAGATGGCTGTCATCTCAGACCCTGTGGTGCAGGAGCTGTGGGAGGTACCTCTGCTTTAGGAAGGATTCTTTGGTGCAGATCTTGCAAAACACAGCTTCACCATCTCTGCTTGTGCCTGCTCCATTACTGTAGCTCATACAAGAGCTAATTCATTATCATAGTTTACAAGAGTGAGGCTACTTAGTGACTAGACATTTCATTAAAATGCCACAAGCCATCTGTCATTTAACTTGATTTGCACAATGCTGCTCTGAACTGCAGAATGAATAAAGAGCTTGTCTGGCATTGTGTGCTGCAGAGTGTAAGGCAGCCCAGCTGCAAAGTGAGGGACTTGCAGAGGGAGAGCAGTTATTTAAATGGGGATTAAAAGGGGTTTCTGATTCTTTTAAGAAGAAACCAAGAAATAAGAAGTGTAGAGTGAAACAAAAGGTGCTCTGGAGCACCTAGAAGATATAGAGAGTGTATGCAAAAATCAGATAAAGTGTTAGGAATGGCAGAAGACACTAATCAACACAATGGGAATCTTAATGTATAAACCTAAGATGATAATGTTCATGGGATAAACCCTTTAGGGTTTAGTCTTAAAAAATTATTAATCTTAGAATAGCTACAGTCTTAAGGTGAATACTGAAGGTCAAGGAACCGAAATGTAAAAAACTCAGCTTCAGAGGAGGATTTTTATTTAGGGAGAGTGGCACAGACCTTTAATAAATTTCTTTTTCCATTTCATCGAGGAACCAAAGTCTACTCAAATGAATAGCAGAGTAAGAGCACAGAGTAGGTTTTCTAGTTTTAGATAAGGAATTATGTGGCTACCTGGATTATATGGAACAATTAAGAATTTTTATCTGTTTCACATAGGAAGTGTGCACAGCAATGGTAGGACTCTGTTCGCTCTGGAATGATATTCAAAATATAATACATAATTTTGATATAAATGTACAAATGTTTCCATCCTTTTTGACTTAATGCAAAAAAATCTTATCACATTCTAGGTCTCTAGATTTTACATTTGTGCTTAAGACTGAACCCCCAGACCTTTCTGGAAGTCTGTAGAAATCCAAAGGGGAACAAAAAAAAAGTCACAGGAAGCCAAGATGAAAACAAAATGGGCATTATGTAAGTTGATGAAGAAAGGCAGTACAGAGGTTTCCAGGTTAAAGAATTATGAATGTAAAACGGTCCTACAATATTCTACCATCTCGTTGTTTTGAATGTGCCTAGAATAAAAAATCTATACTGTCTGCCTCCGTGTTCAGACTGAGATACTGCTTGAGACAGTTGAAGACGGAGACCTGGGCTGAGGCTGCTGTTTTACAGTAGAACTTGTATACAACCTTTATTATGTTGCTTACTTAGCAGATAATTAGCACTATCTGTATTTCCTTATAATGCTCTTTGAGGGATCTGAATGTTGATAATTTGCTTGATAATAATTATTTTTGTGTGCAAAGTCCTCATCACCACCTGCAACAACCTGCCATAATGGTGTAAGACAGAAGAATTTTGCAAATCTTAGAGATTAAAGTTGTTATCAGGAGATCTGGAAATGGTGCAGGTATGCAGCAAAGGGAAAGGAAAGGTCCTTAATCAGCTCAGAGAACTATGGCAAAATACACAGGTCCCATGCTGAGTCAGAGTGAGAACTGCCAACTAGATGAGATTAAAGAGAAAAGTGGTGGAGCTATGAGAAGGAAAAAAAACCACAAACCTCTGGGCACCCAGAACCAATACCTTAGATTTCCAAGCAGACTGTAAAGCTAATTATTCCACATTAGTCTGTGAAATTAACAAAATCTTCTCCATTATGCTCCAAGGGAGAATGGCTTTCTTTGTTACTGATTAAAGGCTGATTAAAGGCTGCAATACACAGTTGACACGGAGATTAGCAGTTTGGTCCAGCTCATAATTTTCTGTGCCAACACATGGAGGGGGGGAAAAACCACAGAAAACAAAAACATGATAGAAAAGCTTTGGTGCCAGCTGGTCCTGAATCCTCTGATTTGAGACGAAGCAAGTATTCGACACGTAATTATCCCTATTCGTGAAAAAAAAAAATGCTTGGGATATGCAACATTATATGTTTATTCTAGAATTAAGTACGGAGTATTTAATTAGAAGTGGGTACGACGCAAAACTATGCAGAAACTGTCAGTTTTTGGTAGAACCAGCTGCTATTTGAGCACTTGAGCGGCGGGAACCACTAGATGTCAGGAGAGCCCCGCGGGGACAGGCCCGGGCCATGCCGGAGCTTGGCTTTCTCCTTGGCACCACAGAAACTTCTTCAAGTACGCTCAGTTTGCTTTTTCCCTGGGAAAATGAAGCAGGTTCACTTCTTTTCCTTCTTCTGAGAGAACTTTCAACCATCCCATTTTTCCCCTGTGTAGATTTGTTGATTTAAGCGAGGTTGCATTAGGGAAAAATTTTACCCATTGTCTCTGTACTTTTGCAGCACATCCATAAAGGTTTTAAACACTATCTGCACCTTAAAAGTATGAAAAATTGCCTTATTCCGTCACACACCATCATTTATTCCAGGGTGGAATAGCCATTTAAAAGCTTTTTTTATCTTTTGGACAACCATCTTGGTTTAAAATAACAGGAAAAAAACCCCAAGTAAAAACAAAAACAAAGTGAAATTAAGCCTTGATGCCTAGCAACACGTGTCAATAACAGAGCTGTTGTAATTTGAAATATATTTTAAGAAACTTTTTTTACACATCCTGTGGAAAAATGACATATTCCTGGAAAAGGTATTGAATACATGAAAACTGAGCACCATTATTTCATATGCTCTTGATATAGTTATGATTATACAGTTATAATAGATTTTCTAGCTTCTGATTTGCTATTATACAGTCCATATAACCTGCAGAGATTTTTAAACTTATGTCTGTTTTTTAATGTGTTTTGAAACACATAAATTTCTTGCCCTGTGCTCAAAATGTTCTTATATTCTTTCTCAATCCAAGTAGAAATCTTTGAAATTGTTAAAATATTAGCTCCAACAAAAAGAATAATTTGAAACCCAGACACCTGTAACCTGCTTAGAGACAAAGCTGAGATTTTAATGGCCTATGTAACAATTCTGTTGTGCCTGGTGCAGCAAATTCTGAAACTTGGAATATTTTTGCATTAATTGAATGATAATATGGAAAATACATGTCTTGTGGTTATGGGGACAACTTTCCTTTCAAACATGTTTTAAACAAAACTGCCAAATCTTGGAACAGAAACAGAATTAGGAATTTATGTGTAAGTCACAGGCCAAACAGCACAGTCTCAGAAACCTGGAGAGTATTCCTGCTGCTCTGTAATCCAGACCCTGAAAGTGTCTTCTAAATTTTTGTTTCTTTTTTGTCTAAGCCACTCTGTGCTTAATCTTGTTATTAACTAACAGATTTTAAAATTATTTTATTTTAATATCTTGCAATTTAGAATTCCTTATGACTCCAAGTAACACATTAATCTTATAAAAAGTCTTGCAGATCTGAGTTCGATTCAGACCAGGAGGTCTATATGATGACCTAGTTTGTATCACAAATGTGTGGTCTATGGCAGAAAGTTCCAAAGCACAGTAAGTGCAATTGAGTGTATCTTCTTTGCAGAAAATTCCCGAAATTTGGCCCCGGTGCAGAAATTTTATTGCACATGTGAATTCTTGCATGGAATTTTGTGAAGGAAAGAATTTGAGGTTAAATTTTGTCAGATGAAGTATCTCCTTCTGAAACAAACTAGATCAAAAGAAGTCTTAAAAAACCCCTGTGGTGACAACTTATCAGGTGTCCTTGAATTATGGAAGACAGTTGCACAAATATGATCTGTAACTTTTCATTCTCACCAGTCAATACCATTTCTAAGCAGCAGTTCAGCGGTGTCCCTGCAAGACAGGTAATGTTTGTCTGCCATGGAAACCACCTCAAATAACCCAGCTACAAAAAAGCAGGTGGCAAGAATTATGGCAGACCCATTCCTCCCAAGTAATTTTCTGTCCAAAAAGGCCATGTTCCCTTAGAGGTACAAACAGAGGCAGCAGCCTGTGAGACAGGTACGTTATTGTCATCAATGCAGCTGCTCCCTGCAAAGAATTTGGGTCAGATGAACAACTTCTAGAGTTTGCCTTAATCCCCTTTGGTGTCAGTATGCAGCAGAGTTGCTAAGAAATGCAGTTTTAAAAATGGTAAACTTTAAACTTTTGCATTGAAATGGCTTTAAAACAAGCCATTGTTTCTCAGAAGCCACAGTTGGAATGATGCCTCACAACTTTGATGTTATGAGTTTGACTGACACTGATGTTCCTTAGGAGGGCTACAGAGCATTGGACCTGTCCCTCTCATTTAATTCCACTGCTGTGGAAATACGGGGGGAATAGGGGAAAGTACAAAGAGCAAAGGCTCTAGTTAAACTGATGATAAAGATATGGCTATGAAAAGAAAATAAAAGAATCTTCCTGTTTCACCTATGCACAAGTAGTATGAGATCTACAAGGGCTTTTGACTGCATCAACTGATGTTTTGCTTTCCTTTTCTTATAAAAATCCACTTGTTTATTTGAAATACTTCTGTCTACAAGCTTCCATCTTTTCCTCCTGCATTTGCACAGCAGAACACACTGACATAAATATAGATTGGTTTTCTTTTCCTTCGTGGTGGGTTTTTTTTGGTTGTTTTTGGGGGTCTCCCCCCCACCCTTTTTTTTTTTGGTGGCATTGTGATTGGAACTTGGTTAGCTTATTTTGCAGAATTACTGCTGAAAATTAACTCTGTAACTGCCAAGTTCATATATCAAATGCTACTGCACTGTGTATCAATGCACAGTATTATATTAATCCCCAAACTTCTCTTCTTGATGATGCAGTTCCACAGAAAAATAAGTATCTCCCTATGCCCCTTCCCAATAAATAAATCCAGACCAACATGTAGCTTTCTATTAGAAAAGCAACAAAAATGCTGTATTTTTTATATTTTTGAAGTATACCAACAGTCTCTGCTTCAATTTTTTTTAAACACTCAAAATCCATTTAAATCAAAGTAACATAAAAGAACAGCAGAGAAAGAGTATTCTGCAAGCTACCATCCATCCACTTCAGGTCAAATACAACCAAAGACTCTTCTGTTGAAATCTGGTATTATAACAGAGACAAATGTGCCCTGCAAAAGCAAAAACGAACTTCATAGTAGCATCACTAGCTGTTTTAAATACAGAGCGACAGAACTCATTGCTTTTCCTGTGTTGGGTTTCTTATGCTAAGCAATCAGGATGAAGGAGACGACTTCAGCAATGTTGTCTCTGCTGGTTACCCAGCTGAGTTCAGTAGCACCATGGAACTACAAACTGGCCATGACATCTTCATAATCTTCATAATCTGGCATAATTTTTATTTATGAAGCAGGTCAGAGCAGAGGTGTGGAGGTGGAAGGGGGCTCCTTCCTCCACTGCATCACTTAAGCCAGGGCTGAGGCATCTGAGAAGGAAAGAATCATCTGTGCAAAAGGCAAACATACAGTCAATTATTCTTAGAAGCATCATCAGAGTCTTCTTCATAGAGAGCAGGCTTAAAAATTGGAGCCCTGGGTTTTGACACCACTTATAATGCCAAGCAATGACATTTGACCTCTGCATGGTGTCTCTCCTACTCTGTTGCGGTGTGCCCCGTGG
>VXAZ01009472.1:169805-384943 GCA_013399875.1 Gymnorhina tibicen | reverse complement strand
TTATTTCTTTTTGGTGTTTTTATGGCTTTAGTATTGTGATTACCTAAGAACTCTGATTAATTGCATCTTTCCTTTTTTAATTACGCCCTCTCCCCTCCAAGCACTCAATTTTTACTTGGCATTTGTGTCATCCTTAATGGAAGCCTTTAGAGTAAAGCAGCTCATTTTAACTCTTTTTTGGTTTTGCCAAGCACTGAATGATGTGACTGAGTTCAGTTAAATGCATTTCAAGCATTAGCATGGGCCTCTTTCTGTTACTTAGTCTGATGGGTTTTCTACGTAAGTCAGACCTGGTGCACATAGACCTCTGTGTGTGTGTGACATTAATTAGGGCCTTCCAGGCCCAGCAGGTCAGGGTGGGGAGGAAGGTTTGTCCCAGCTCTGATAGAACTCGCAGATGGGAACCAGGCAGTTCCATCCTCTCCATCTCCAAACTTAATGCAACATTGTGCAAATTCAGGCCTGAAGCTCAGTGCGCTGCCAGTTGTAGAGGGAGGGAAGGGCAAGGAGAGAAAATAACTCATTTTTAACCACTTTCACCATAACCCAGCCATCCTCCCACAGAGCTGTACCAGCAGGACCAGGGCACGGGGCGGGGAGGTGCCCAGGGAGGACAGGACTGAAGGCAGGAGGCTCCTTACACAAGGCTGGGAGCCAGGTGGCACAAAGCAGCTGAGAGCCAGGGGAAATCACAGGCTGCCCTTATCTGCTGAGTGATAACGCAGAGCTGGGAGCCTGGGAAAGACTGGGAAGAGCCAGGGAGGGACACTTCCTGTGGGGTTTATGGACAGAGGGCTGATAACACCATCACAGGCAGCCCACAGAGCAATGTGCCAGGTGGCACCAGGGCACGGTGGGGCTGGACAGAGCTGCTGGGCAAAAGGAAGGAGGGGGGGCCCCAAGGGCTGCCCAGGAGTACCTGCTCGGTGGAACAAAGCATTTTCCAGGATTATTTTGCAGTCTGACAGACTGGTCTGTGGAGGTTTGATATTCCAAAGATGATGTGGTGATCTGGAGAAGCAGTGGGTTTGCCAGGCAGGCTGAGTGGGATGGGCAGATGGCACTCGCTGGCGTTTGTGTGTCATCAAACCCCAGCTCCTTGGCAGGAGATTCTGGAGCGTGAGGAGCCCAGAGACACATTTCTCCAAGGCCAAAGGTTCCCTCAGCACAGAAATATATTAACCATAAAGCTTAATATACCACGAGAAGAGGGAAGCAGTTGGAAGTGAAATGATTTAATTATCTTAAATAATTGCTTGGATTTTTTCCACCCATTTTTTAGAAAATCAGTCTAAAAGTAAGAAGAAAAAAAGCCTAATTTTATTTTTTTTAGGTCCAAAAAAATATTAATGCTTGGGATTTTTTTCTTTTAATATCATGTTCCAAGAAGATATTAATTCCCTGTTTCTTCCATGAAGACATGATGTATTGGATGATCCGAGTTTTTCCACAGCCTGTGCTTCTAGAACAAGAATGAAAATGCTGGAACACCCGTTGCTTGGGTTTGTGATTCCTTTTTAGGATTCTGCAGAGTCCCCACACAAAAGAGACACCATGTACTTCAAACTCAAAACTCCTGTGGAAGTCCCTTAAGGGGATTGGGAAGTCAGAGTCACTGATGCTTTTAACAATGGGCAGGCGGGGGAGAGGGAGGGAGCTCTTCTATTTCCTTTGCAATTGCCTGTTCTGGTTACCACGACATCTAATAAACCCTCATGGAGAAGGGAAATGTTTTCTAGGGAAATATTCAGTATTTCTACAGTAAGATTTACAGCATTTGCTTAACACTGAAAGACGAGCGTGAGTTCGGCAGGCTTGAAGTTGGCTTCGTTTGCTCCAGCTGTGTATTGATGGGGCTTTTTGACAGCTCAAGGTTCCACCTGGAATGCAAATATTTGGGCAATGTTTGACTTCAGATGGAATGTCTGCTTTTCTGTGCAAACGGGGAAGGGAAGGCAGGCGAGGCTGGGCATGGCCCCTCCGGCCTTGAACGTCCAGCCCAGAGATAAGAGCAGAGCACTGAACACAAACCTGGGATGTTTAATCCTCATTGTCCAAGATCCTTCATCCTTCCCAGCTGCAAGTACCGCCCAGACAGACCCGGACACTGGAGCAAACAACACTGAGGGACTTTCAAAGATTTTTAGTGAACCCCAGTGGCATCCCAGAGCAAAAAAAGGGGCCAGAAAGTGTTACGGTTCCCCACCTGCACAAAGTTTAACCTCACTTCACCTCAGATTTATCAGCCCTACACTTTTCAATGTGAAAGGGCTGAGTGCACAGTAAGGGACCAGCAGCAGCCTTTCCCCAGGCCTCCCCTACCCCCGCACACGCGGAACCATTCGGAAGTGACCCGGGGCGGGGGGTGGAGGGGGCGCGGCTCCGCCCGGCCCTGCCTGCCCGGAGCGGGGCGGTGCTGCCGGGGCCCGTCTGTCTGTCCGTCTGTGTGTCCCTCTGTCTGCCCGTCCGTCCGTCCGTTCGTCCGACGGTCGGTGCCGGCCGCCCCAGGCCCCCGGGGAGCCGCGGGCGGTGAGTGCCGAGGGCAAGGGGCGGGCAGGGGGGCGGGGGGGGCAGCGGGGTCCGGCTCGGACCCTCCTCGGCTGCCGCTCGCACCGCCGGGAGCGGCTCGCGGGAGCGAGCAGGAGAAGAGGAAAATGCACACGGAAGCCGTAAGGAAGCTGGGTAGGAAGGCAGCGGGACCCCGAGGGTGAAAGTGAATGTCGCGTTAAAAGCTGAATTGGTGGCTCTGACTTCCCCTTCGCTCTCCCGGGACCGTAAATGTCGGTCTGGCTTCCAGAGCGCTCAGCAGAACCCCCGCAGTTGCAGCAGGCGCACAGGGTGCGGGGTTCTTCTTGCTGTTTGTTGTTCTTGCAGGTTTTTATTGATTTTATTCGTTTTTATCAGTTAAAACGCAACAGCCAACGCAGCTGCGTTATCCAGCGCAATCGCGGTGGGTTCCCATTGGGATCGGAGGGGCTCTCCCAGCCCTGCGGATGCAGCCCGGGCCGGGGTGGGCGGTGTGGGATGCCCTGGGCTGAGCTGGCAGCTGCTGCCCGGGGGAATTCCTTTGGGCAGCTCTTCCTCGGCCCATCCTCACTGCCCAGCGCGGCTCCCCAGTGTTCCACCTTGCCCTGCTAACAGAAGGGGTGGGAGAGGGACAGGAACTCGCTGGAAGGAGCTCTTGGCAAACTCTCCCTAAGAAATCCGGGTGGGATGGAACCTGCTGGAGGGATCTGCTCCAGCCAGGGCAGGGCAGAGCGGCCAACACTCTCAGCTGCCCTTGGGAGGTGGGACAGCTTCCCTGGAATATCTGGCTGCCAGCAGGGCGCCGATTCCACGGGATCTTCCCCAAAAATGCTGCTGCTCGGGAGGAGTGACATTTGGAGTAGGAGGGGATCACACATTTCGCACGAGCGAGGTTTTATTGTCCGGCTTTGCAGGTTTTCCCGCATGAGCGGAGGGCTGCTGGTTACTGTGCCAAAAGTGAGGCAGCTCTGTCCCCACATGTGTTCCTTAAACGTGGCTTTCATTATTCACATTATTTTCAGCCCTTTGTGGAAGTAAATATTCGTGGCTTGACTGTTTTGTTGGAGGATATGAAGGGTTTTGTTGAATTCCAGGGTGCAGGCAGTGTTGTTCCAGGGCTTATCTGGGTGTTATCGCAGTAATATTGAATTTCCGTGTTGTTCCACAACAGTAAAGACATTATTTGAAAAAGGCTGTTGTCCAACAAGAGAAAGGTCAAAGATTTAGTTGTCAAAACGGTGTGATATGCTTTCCTTTTATATTCCTAGGGGGGGCACTTTCTAAAGGCCCAGCTCTGGTTCAGTTTGTGTGGAACTTGGATTTCTGATTCACCTGCTTCTCCTTTGCAATTCTCCAGAAACTGTTCGTGTCTTTTTAGATTATGGATGCAGTTTTTAGTGCGTGTAAATTCTCCTGTCTACATGAGGGTGGGGGCTGATCACACACGGTGACAATTTAAATGTAGACAAATAAGGAAAACTGAGATGGGTCTTACAGAAAGAATACTTTTGATTTAGTTTCTACTCTGAAATGCTCACGTCCGAAGTTTCAGCTTGTAGTAGTTGTTTCAGCAGGTGAACGAGCTTCACGATCCATTTTTCTCTTGCTCTCAAGGTGACTCTGATGTGCCACAGAGGAATGAAGTCCAAGCCAGCCCTGGGCTGCAGGGAGTGCTCCCCCAAAAACAGAAGCCGGGCAGATGCTGCTGCATCATGGGATCAGAGAGAAAGGCCCAGATGGGCTCCATAAATAGTCTGGAGGTCTGATGACTTTTACAGACTCCAGGACCTCCCCGTATCTTTATTGTATGGCACTCAGTTGATAACAGATACTGGAAATTTCCTCAGTTCTGTCTTGTAGTTTTTTTATCTCAAGCGAAGTTTGTGGCAAGGAGACACCCCTGAAAGGCCGACAGGGGTGATAGAAGTGAATTCTAGGTTGTGTGTAAATAGCAGCTTTCAGAATAAAAGCCACAGCAGCTCCTTTTCCAAGCTAAATGTACAGACTGTCCTTCAGTGTCCAAGCCATGAACCAAAGGGGGTTTTCTCAGGGTTGGGTTTTGGGGTTTTTTTTATGTTTAAGAACAAAATCCAGTTTTATTAGACAAGCCTGGGCCAACGGTTACAAAATTAATACAGGGCAGCAGTTTGAGGCAGAAAAGGGTGAAATGAATATTGGAAATTGTGTCATTTCCTACTGTCCTGACATGGCAAGGGGCAGGGACTGTGTGCTGAAAGGTCCTTTTCATGCCACGGAGAGAAAGCTGTCATGCAAGTCAGCACAAAGACCCAGTATGTGCTCAGAGTTATGGAGCCAAAAAGTTTTTTACTTAGAACATTTCCCTACTGTCTGGACACGACTGAAGCCCGGGCACCCCCTCCCATGCAGATGCTTCACAGCAGCACTCAGCCAAGCTGTCCGGGGTTTGTCTTGGCACACTGAGAAAATTCCCAGGTTTGAGGGAGCTGCCTGCAAGTCTTGGAGGAGGGACAGAAGGAATCAGAAGGATTTTCACTACAGAAATCTTCACTAAAATCTCAGAAAAACTCATTGCTGCACATGAAAAAGTAGGCTGGGTTGATTTTTTTTTCCCCCCCCTCAGCTTTCACAGCGTCGATTTGCTGAGCTCTGGGTGGGTTGGAAGCCTTTTGGTTTGTAACTCTGTGCTGGTAAAACAAATAAAACTTCTTGAGCAAATACAGCTCCAAAAAGTGCTTTTGCAGAGCAGAGCTGACACAGGCTTTTGTAATGCTCACTTGATTCTCACCGTGTGTTTAGGGGGGATTGTGAGAGCTGTAAATCATCCCTGAGCACACTTTGCAGACCTGTGCAGGTGGGTGAGGTTGGAAACCTGGAAGGGAGAAATGGGGGTCTCCTCCAAGTGTGATCACTGTATCGTCTTGAGCTTGCCACTTCTTGCAGTGCAGTTTCTTCATTTAAAGGTCCTGATGCTTCATGTGGCCCTTCTGAGCCCGTAATTGTTCTGGAGCACACCAAAGAAACTGAATTGGAAAGGGTTAGCCAAGGGAAGTTCATCGGTCAAGGTGTCTGCCCTGGCACGTAACAGAGCACGAGCTCTGTGGTTGTGATAGGTCGTGATCCAGCAGGAATTTCCGCATGGAAAGGGTGCTCACCCCCTTGGCAGGGGCTGCCCAGGGAGGTTTGGAGTGCCCATCCCTGGAGGTGCCCAAGGAAGGGCTGGAGGTGGCACTCAGTGCTCTGGGCTGGGGGCAGGGTTGGACTCAGTGGGCTGGGAGGGCTTTTCAAGCCTCGGTGATCCTGGGATATTACAGCAGGGAGGGATACAGCCCCTGTCACACAGAACATCCATCCCTGCTGATCTGTCAGGCTGCCCATGGTTTGGGGTCTGTGTTTGAAACCTGGCTTTCAGTACCAGTTCTGTTCAGGCTGTCAGAGGGTGGCTGGGTTTGGTTGTTTGGGAGGGGGCAGGAGCTCACCCGCCAAAGAGACGCTCCCTGTCTGGGTCTGGGGTGAGTGGAAACACCTTTGGGAGTCCCAGCATGGAGCAGGAGATAAAACAGAAACTCCTCCCCTGGTATTTTCTGTCGGCATCTGCCATGTTTCGATAGGGAGACAGGGATCTGCAGCTCCAGGGACAAGCACACCACGGTGCGGGGTGGGACACCTGGATGAACTGGGTGGAATTACTTTCTAATTGGTTCTAGAAGTCTCTGAAGAAGCCATTCTGAATATTAAGTTCTGTAGTTGCTTCTGCTCTTCTGGGTTCCTTCTGCTCAGGCTGTCCTAAGACAGTAGGTACCACACAAAGTCACTTCTCTTACTTCTCCCTCCCATATTTTTGGGAGACTCACACTGAAGGGATGGTAGCGGTGAGTGTTTTAATTAGGAAATATTTCTGTACCAGTAGGGTTGTCCAGCCCTGGCACAGCTGCACAGGGAAGTGCAGGAGTTTCCATCCCTGGAGGGATTTGAGATTTGCAGGTGTGGCACTTGGGGACACGGGTTAGTGGTGGCCTTGGCACCGCTGGGAGTGGTTGGACTCGATGGTCTGAGAGGGATTTTTCAACCTGAATGACCCCACAGTTCTGTGATGCTGTAGCTGCTTGTGAAATGGTGATTAAGTGAACACATTCTGAGGCAGACTCAGGTGGCATCCTCAGCACTGCCAGTTCCAGTAGCAATGTATTAATTGGTACAATTAATTCAGGACAATTGGACAATTAATTGGGCAATTAATTCAGCAGTGAACATTCCATATGGACAGTAGTCTGGCTGATGTTTGCACTGCACGGAGAAGACGTGAGCAGCACATGAAATCCACGTTGTGACTGGCACTCTGGGACTGCAGTGCCAGAAAGGGAAGCCTGGCAGTGACACTTCTCAGGGCTCTCTTGCTGGGTCTCACCCCAGACCAGTGAGTTTCTGGCTGAAACAGCCTCGCTGTACTGGTAGTAGCAGGTATTGGGGCTGAGGGAGTTTTCTGGAGGATTCTGGATGTTTTCTGGAAGTGGCAGCGCTGTGTCAGTGCTGGCGGTCACTTGCTGTGCTCAAGTTTCGTTAGGGTTTGTCTCATCAAGACTTTGCTCCTTCCCACTCGTGCAGTATGTTCCCAGTGTTAAATTATTGCTATAATAATAATGTCTGTGGGCAGCTTGGACTGGAGCACAAGTTCCAGCAGAAGTGTCCCACCTACCTTTCGTTGTGCCCATCGGTGCATTTTCCACTTGTGCGTATTGTTTTGATCAGCTGCAATTTCCTTGTAAAACCAGCTTTTCCAAGTGTGAAATGCATTTTTTTTGCAGCATGTCACTGGCTGTAAAAAAGCCTCTTCTCAGGTAACAAACCTTTCCAGTACTTGGCAGGTGCAGTCGCAGCATTAACAAAAAAATAGCCCGCAAGAGCTGTAAACCGAGCTGTGCTTGGCTGGAAATGTCCCACCTGCAGTTCATTTCCAGCAGCTGAGCTGGAATGGCTGCTGCACTACAATAAACCCTCTGTCTGGCTTTGCGAGGTGCAGCAGGCTGCGGGCAGAGATTTTTCTCAAGGAAGCCTCCCAGAAGGGCAGGGCCGCTGCGTTCCTTTCCGTTTCCCAGCGCTGCCGGCAGCAGGTGCGTTCCGCAGGACATCAGCTTCCCCCCCGGCGAAGGTCATTCCTCGCCTGGCAGGGAGACACTGGGGAGGCTCGTTCCCAGTTTGCCTGGAAATCGCTTTCTCTTCTGCTGACCTGAGACTTTCAGCCCTTGCTCTTCACAAGTGCCGTGCTCAGGTCTCGCGGTGTACGTTCATTTTTGGTTCAGTGGTCTTTCTTTGTGCTTTTAGCGAGTCCTCGCCATGGCAGCGATGACGGAGACCAACAACATCCACGCGCTGACGGAAGGGCCAGAAGGAGATGATGCCAAGTGCGGTTTCCACCGCAGAATGTTCCTGGAGCCCCAAGAGGAGAAGAGGAGCATGAAGGCTCTGCTGCTTAAGCAAGCAAAGAAAACTTGCAGCTGCACCCCAGCCAAAATTAAAGATGGTGTTTTGGGGTTTTTCCCCATCTTACAGTGGCTTCCTAAATACAAACTCAGGGAGTATCTCCTGGGGGATATAATGTCCGGCGTGATCGTGGGGGTCCTGCTGGTCCCGCAGTCCATTGCCTACTCTCTCTTGGCTGGGCTGGAGCCCATTTATGGCCTTTACACGTCCTTCTTTGCCTGCATCATTTACTGCATCTTCGGCACCTCCCGCCACATCTCCGTTGGCATCTTCGGGGTGGTGTGCCTGATGGTGGGGCAGGTGGTGGATCGGGAGGTCGAGAGGGCTGGCTACGACCCGGAGCCAGCTGTGCTCGGCGCCCTGCCAGGCCCGGGCGGGGATGGGAACGGCACCGGCGCCAGCAACGGGACGGCACCGCCGGCGCTCTGTGACAAGAGCTGCTACGCCATGGCCGTGGCTGCCACCATGACCTTCATCTCCGGAGTTTACCAGGTCAGGGGCGCGGGCAGATGGGTGCGGTGTGCAGATAGTTGTAATTCTTGTGTAATTCTTCTTCTTCTGTCCCCGTCCTGCTGGGCTGGCACGCACCTCCTCAATCTGCACCTCAGGGCTGGCGGTCGCCGTGGTGCAGGGAACTCCTCTGGGTGCTCTCCCTGGTTTTTAACAGCTTTTCCTGCCGGCGTTGCTTCTCTTTGCTTCTCTTTTGGGGAGTGCTCCCTGTTTTTTAACAGCTTTTCCTGCCGGCGTTGCTTCTCTTTTGGGGAGTGCTCCCTGTTTTTTAAACAGCTTTTCCTGCCTGCGTTGCTTCTCTTTTGGGGGCTGTAAGGACCTGCACATCCACCTCCAGCTCTCGAGGTCTGCTCACCGCCTTCCTCGCTGTGGCCTGAAGCTCTGTTTATTTTTTTTGCATTAGACCCCATTTTGTTGGGCCAAAAATGTGGCGCATCAGCTCCTAATTCCCATCTTTAATCATCTGCCTTTAACAAAGGAAAATTTAGACAGTAAAAGTATCCCCGCTTTTTATTTGTAATTGTGCTTTTAAAATTTGCTGTTGGCCCATTTCAAGCCCAAACAGTGCCAGCTTATGGAAAGGATACTGCTGAGAGGATAAAATATATTTTATATTTATATATCTCTACTTATTCTCTAGAATTCACTGCTTGCCTAAATTAAAGCAGGTATCCTTGTTTTTAGAGTGTTATGCATTAACCACAATGGGATTATTTTTAGCAGTACTGCAGAGCTGTGGTACTTGAGTTTGTGAGTTCACATTCATTTGTTCTCATCTGTCCACGGTGACAACCAATCAAAATGGGTAAGAAGGGAAAAAAAACATGCTTGCAGTACTTTAAAACACAGGTTTTGGATACAAGCTGGAACTTCTTGTACTGCAAGTTCATGTTGAGTTATTTCAGATATATTCTGAGAAATATATCTCCCAAGGTATCCTGCATTTTGGGTACTTCATTCCTGTGGGATGGATGCAGTTTTGGAGTTGGGAATTGCACTTAATATTCCTTGCAAGTACAAATACAATTAAGTTTCTTTGTATGAAGAAATCAGATCAGCTTATCTTCAGTCCCTCTAAATATTAGGCATATTCTCTACAGGCCAACATCCCCAAATTTTTTTTTTTCAACCAAAATCACATGTTCTTTGTATCAGAAACTTTACAATCAAATCCTAAAAAGCAAATCTGCTCACACCAGTTAATACAGCCTAACTAGGCAAGCTAATTATTATTAATGTTTTACACTTAGAACAATCTTGAATTAATTACCAGGGCTGTGAGGGAGCCTTTTTGAGAGCTCTTGAGCTGATTTCAGCCAGTCCAGGTCCCAACCCTGCCTTCTCTTCAGGAACGCTTCGAGATTCTCATGAATTCCCGGTTATCTCTGTTTATACGATCTGCAGGAGTTTGCAGCTCCCAGACTGAGTCAGAGGCATCCAGCTTTCTGCAGAGCAAAGGACAGTTGTTACCCCACAAGCTGTGGTTTTATTGCAGGTTCTGAACTCCAGTGTAGGGCAGATAAAGGCCTCCAGAAACTTTATAGATGCCTGCAGTGTTCATGGAGTGTAGAGGAACTGAAAGAGAGATGGCAAAAGCAGACAGTATTTCAAATGTGAGTTTGGGATTTTTTTTTTTTCCCCCAGGTTTTCTTCTCTTCTTTTTTCCTCACCAGGGTAATTAGCAGAGCAAACAAGAAATGTTTGTTCAGGGGACGAAGACTCCCAAAAAGCCTGGTTTGAATACTGGAGACTTTTCTCTGTGCTCAGGCCACGCCTTGTCCTGCAGGGCCATGCACAACGTTGGTTTTTTTTTATCCCAGCCGACAAAATCCGCGGGATTTGTGTCCTGACGTGCTGTGTGTGGTTGGTTCCTTCCAGGTGGCCATGGGTTTCTTCCAAGTGGGCTTTGTCTCCGTGTACCTCTCGGATTCTCTGCTGAGTGGATTTGTCACAGGGGCCTCCTTCACTGTCCTGACCTCACAAGTCAAGTACCTGCTGGGCCTGGACATTCCTCGGAGCGGGGGCATCGGCTCCCTCATCACCACCTGGATAAACATCTTCAGGAACATCCACAGGACCAACATCTGTGACCTTGTCACCAGCTTCCTGTGCTTCCTGGTGCTCATCCCAACCAAAGAGCTTAACGAACACTTCAAATCCAAGCTCAAGGCTCCGATTCCAGTGGAACTCTTCGTGGTTGTGGCAGCCACTCTGGCGTCTCACTTTGGGAAGCTGAGGGAGACTTACGGCTCCAGCGTTTCCGGGCACATCCCCACTGGGTTTCTGCCGCCGCGCCCTCCAGACTGGACCCTGATTCCCAACGTGGCGTTGGATGCCATCCCCATTGCCATTATTGGCTTTGCCATCACCGTGTCCCTCTCGGAGATGTTTGCCAAGAAGCACGGATACTCCGTGAGGGCCAACCAGGAGATGTACGCCATCGGCTTCTGCAACATCATCCCCTCCTTCTTCCACTGCTTCACAACCAGCGCAGCTCTTGCCAAGACCCTGGTCAAGGAGTCCACGGGCTGTAGGACCCAAATGTCGGGCGTGGTGACCAGCTTGGTGATCCTCTTAGTCCTCCTCGTGATCGCGCCCTTGTTTTACTCCCTGCAGAAATGCGTCCTGGCCGTCATAACCATCGTCAACCTCCGCGGGGCCCTGCGGAAGTTCAGGGACCTGCCCAAAATGTGGCACCTGAGCAGGGTGGACACGGTGATCTGGGGGGTCACCATGGCAGCCACGGCGCTCATCAGCACCGAGATCGGGCTCCTGGTGGGGGTTTGCTTCTCCATGCTCTGCGTGATCTTCCGCACCCAGCGGCCGGAGGCGCCGCTGCTGGGCTGGGTGGCTGAGTCGGAGACCTACGAGTCCCTCTCTGCCTACAAGAACCTGCAAACCAAGCCCGGGGTCATGGTGTTCCGTTTTGAAGCCCCCCTCTACTACATCAACAAGGAGTGCTTCAAGTCCACCCTCTACAAGCAAACCGGGGTCAACCCCGCGTGGGTGAAGGCGGCCGAGAAGAAAGCGGCGAAAAGAACGCTCAGGGAGAAGGAGGCGGGCTCCGGGGACAACCAGAGCAGCGTCCCCGCGGGTTTTGGGTCGGAGCCCGTGGGGTTTCACACCATAGTGATCGACTGCTGCGCCGTGCAGTTCCTGGACACGGCCGGGATCCGCACGCTCAAGGAGGTCTGCAGGGACTACGGGGACATCGGCGTCCACGTGCTGCTGGCCCAGTGCAACCCTTCCGTCAGGGGCTCCCTGCTCCGAGGGGAGTTCTTCAAAGAGGGCGAGGACCACCTGCTCTTCCACAGCGTGCACCAGGCCGTGGACTTTGCCCTGGGCACGCAGGGGCACCGTGCTCCTAAGAACTAACTCGGAAAGACAGAGGCCGGAACCAAGGCTGGGAAAACGTGTCTGTGTGTCTGTGCAGTCGGTGTCCGTGTGCTGAGGTACCAGGCGGGGTGGTGCCAGCACACTGGCACCGTGCAGTGCCCCTGGATTTACGTGCCAGGTGCAGTGATTGCACAGGAGGTACTGAATGAAGGCAGTTCTTAACTGGATTGTGGCCAATCTGTGAATCTTAAGCTTGCATAGCATCATTCATCTCATGTCTCCTCTCTGGAGCTTTGTGTCTCTTCCACTCTTTCTGTGTCTCTTCCACTCTTTAAGTTGTGATCAAGTCGTTTTTGCAACCCTGTCCTGGTCGATGGGGCGGGATTTTGGAGTAGTCTGGACGTCCTGTCCAGCTGAAGAATGAGGCAACTCATTTCTCATCCCTCTCTCTGGCATTGCTTTCCATCACCACGCCCTTGTGTTTGCCCGGGAGTGGCTGCCAGGAACTGTTTGCTCTGGTCTTTCCTGGGCAGTGTTTGATTTTGCAACCTCCCTGAACCTGAGGCAGGTAGAGAAATCAAACCCAAACATGCAGGGAGATATCCTAATGAGTGTCTTCTAGCCAAGCACCTCTCACCTCCAGAGGTTTTGGCACTGCCTCCTAATTCAGCCAGGCCACAAGGGCATGGTTATCTCATTTCTCCCCAGGCCTTCATCTGCCTGTGCCCATGCAAATGTTGCCTCTTCCAGCTTGATTTTAATGTTTTTTTTTATTCCCAGAGATGACTCCAGAAGTCTGATTCATGTTTATGGTCAGTCAGTTGTTTTCCTAATATTTAGGAGCTCTTTAGAATTGCGAACATTAGATATGGAAAATATCCAGTTCTTTAACCAAAAAAAGTCCCTTCTAGGCAGTTTTTTGTGCCAGGCAGACAGAATCACAGGCACCAAAGTGAAAAGGGACGAATGGATTATCCAACATCTGCCCAGATGTTCCACGTCACGCAGACTTTGTGCATGAATGCAGGATTTATTGGCTATAAACCCTTTGCTCTGTCCTGGACTTTATGCAATGGGAGTGCACAGACCGTTGGAAAAGGAGCCAGGAAAATTCTTCCCTGGACTTTATTTCACCAGGTCGGTGCAAACAGAACTTTTTACTTCGATTTTAAATTATGTGGAAGTGAAGAGCGCCTGTTCTTCATGCTCAAATACAAGGGTAGGAAGAGGTTCTCTTTCCTCACAGCAGTAGGACACAGTTGTGAGGGCAGAGCTGAGAGATGAGCAGTTTTCCCTGAGTACCAGCTATACGTAGCACACATCCCTGGAAGAGGGTGCTTTCCTCCCAGAGGAGTTTACAGTCTGAATTCCAGGTGCTTCACAGCTTTTAAAAGGGAAAGGTGCTGTGTAGGGACAATCTTTTCATCCTTAATAATTCAAAAATAATGACTCAGGAGTCAAAAAAGGCGTAAAATTCAATAGGAATTGTGAAGTGTTTACTAAATAGAAGGATATTTTGAGTTTAAACTGTTCTGTTGGTTTTTTTTTTTCTGATCAAGGACCACTAACTATTCCCTTCTTTCTGTGAAAGCTGAATGTCGGTGTAAATCAGTTCATCTCTACTCCCAAATGTCCCAATCAGCAATTAGCAGTCTAAGTGAAGAATTAAGAGATCATTAGCGCGTCCATTAATGACAGCAGCAGAGCGTTGTGGGAAGGAAGGCTCAGAAGGATCTGTCGTGGGTCGGGTTTTTCCCACCTGCTTTGGAAAAGTGATTAAATGCTTGAGGCAATTCACTTTTTAAATTTTTATTTTTTTTAAATTACCATGGCTAAGCTGCAGAAGCTGTGATGCAAATACTCCTGTGCTGCTGAGTTTGTTCTGCGGGGCGTGGGGTGATGCCGTGGGACTCCAGCGGTGATGTAACTCCGATACTGGTGTGCTCCTCCACGCTGGAAGGGTTTGCACTTCCTGCTGGCACACACCAGAGGAGTCCTGTCTTTAGTGCAGGCTTTGCACTGGGAATGACCTCGTTAAGTCCCAAGAATTAATTACACTGGGTCATCATCTTCGTAAGCCTCTGTGGGATCAGCTGCTCGTGTGAAAATCAACCTGATCTTTACTATTTCAGTCAAATTCTGTCTGAAGTGGAAATAATTCTGAGCCTTGCTTTTTCCTTTGAGATCATTGCAGTTCTAAAAGGCCTCTGGTTAGGTAAAATGGCAAATATTTAATATATGTATATCTAGTTCCTAGCATAATTAGTACCTGTCTGTTTTATTTGCTAGAGATTCTATAAGCTGAGGCATAATGGTATTCTTTGATGTGCAAATTCATGAAATATTTCAGCATTGGATGGAGAATCAAATCTCTGTTGAGGTAAAATCACTGCTGAAGTGTTTGAAATCCAGCTCTGACAGCACTTAGTCCAGCTCCCAAATGATTTAAAGACCCCACGTGGAGGTAGGAAGCATTTTGTTGAACTTGGGTCCAATTTTTTATGTCTGATTTTTTTACTTAGAGAACCTGATTTTATGTATATCTGAGATGCAGCTGAAATGTGGTTAAGGAGAGATAAAATCACACTTTTTCTGAAAATCACACGATGCTTTGAGTCTTTAGTCTCGTGTTCCTGACCATCTCTAGTGCCTTGGTACGTCCTGGGGGGTGATTTTTTGGAACAATGTAAAATTCCGGATCATTTTAGGTAGTCGTGGATAATCCTCTGCAGAACAAACAAAACGGCAAAGGGTGCCCGGGGTTTGTTGGAGAATCAGTTGGACCAAACAGGGCCCCAGGACTGGAACAGATCCCAGCAGATCCCAGCAGATCTGTGAGCACACAATCATTCGTGTGCTGTTGGAGCAAAACGTGAGGAAATTGTGTCGTGGATGGAAAAGAATCACTTTGTTTTTCGCTGTGACCCTTCTGGGTGGGAAAAATAAATAAAAATAAGGCGTAAAAACCCCCCCCAGGTGGGAGGTGGAGCACAGGGTGCTGGGGGAGCCGTGTCGCTCAGCGCTGGGCTCACCAGCCAAAGGTTTGTGGGGAAAATCTGATTTTGTGGGGAGCTGGGCGGCGTCCTGCCATCAGTCCTGGGTGCATCCTCTGCGTGGTGGTGTGTTGCAGAACTGCAGAGACCAGGAAATGAATCCAAACGCAGTCAGCAGGAAAATGGGATAGTTAATTAATTAATTGCCCACTTACATGTCTTAATCCCATAAGGATATTGGTCAGTACCCCATCCACCCCTCAGGGTGATTGGGTGAGCTGTTAAAACACCCATTCCACCAGTGTGCCATAACAAGACTCGGACAAACACCAGGTGCACAGACAGTTACAGAAAAAACATCTTATTGTTTTCATAGCTTGTGTGAGAAAGAGAAGATTCACACAGAACACTGCAAGAAGCTGGAAAATCCTTCTAACAGGCGTTTCTGTACCCACAGTGGTGGCTCTCCCGTGCCCTGTCCTGTCCGAGCTGCACCCACTGTTATTTTTGGCTGCTCGTGTGTGTTATTGGCACTGGGGATTTGTTAGCACCAGAGCTTTCTGTCAGAGCTGGTAAAATCACTGGGGTTTCTTCAGCGCAATTAAAAGAGGAGATTTATGGGGTTTTTTTGTTGTTGTTGTTGGACAAGTGCTTGATCGTGGGAATCCCGGGGTGGGGGAGGTTGGGAGGGACCAGGTGGGTCACTGGTGCCACTCCGTGCTCCGGCAGGGCCGTGCCAGGGCACGGGGCACAGCAATGTGTGCACACAGCTCCGGGATATCCCCGGGGAGGAGACCCCACAGCCTCTCTGGGCTCTGCCCAGGGCCCCCAGACACTCTGCTGGCTCGGGGACGGCTCCTTGTCCCCCAGGACTCCCAGATCCTTCTCCACGGAGCTGCTCCAGCAGGTCCCCCCAGCCTGTGCTGGTAGCTGGGCTTGTTCCTCCCCGGCTGCAGGACCCTGCGTTTGCCCTGGGGGAATTTCGGGCGGTTCTTTGCCCATCTCTCCATGCTGTCCAGGCCCTTTGGGAGGGCAGCACAGCCCTCGGGGGCACGGCTGCATCTCCCAGCTCTGCGTCAGCAGGGAACTGCTGAGGAGACACCAGCCCCTCGTCCAGGCAAGCTGCTCCGAGTTAAATCCAGCACTGAACCCTGGGGGCACCACCGGTGACAGAACTCCAGCCTGACCCTGTGCCACTGAGCAGGACCCCTGGGACCAGGCAGCTCTCAATCCACCCCTCTGCCCACTCGTCCCACGCTGCCTGGGTTTGCTCAGGGCGAGGAGAGACAGACAAAGCCCACTGCTCTGCCTCAGAAGAGGCTGCAGCTGGAAATTTTGGACAGGAAATCCAGGTGAGTTTGAGTGGTGAGTCCCAGTCCCTGTTTGGCCTGGCAGTCCCTGCTGAGATGTGCAGTGTACACCCACCCTGTGCCCTGTTCTCACACCCACCCTGTGCCCTGTTCTCTCACACGTGGGCACTCAGGGCAGTTCCCAGCCCCCATAAATTGGGGCACTGACTGATGGCACTTTCACCTTGCTCTGCCCCCTCTGCTCTGTGCAGCCAGGATGGGGTTTCTCGTGGCATTAATAACCATAATCAGCGTGTGGGGACAGTGATGTGCCGTGTGCCGGGGAGCAGCACCCTCCTGTGGGCCAGGACTGAATTCCTGAAGTGAGGAATGGCCGGGTTTGGTGCTACTTGTGCTTTACCACAGGTAGTTACAGCACCTGGTGTCACGCACTCAGCCTTGCCCAGCTGCTGCCACGCGTTTCAGCGTTCCTTGGGATACATCCAGCTGTGCCGGGGGGTTTAGGTTGGATAATGGGAAAGATTCTTCCTCCAGAGGGTGCTGGGCACTGCCCAGGCTCCCCAGGGAATGGACACAGCCCCGAGGCTGCCAGAGCTCCAGGAGCATTTGGACACTGCTCCCAGGGATGCCCAGGGTGGGGTTGTTGGGGGTCTGTGCAGGGCCAGGGGCTGGGCTCTGATGGTCCTTGTGGGTCCCTCCCCTTTAATTCTGTGATTCTGTCCCAGGTTCTGTGCCTTGCTCAGGCCACGGCCAGTAAGAGCCAGAAAAACCTGCGGGCAGTTCTGGGCAGCTCCTGTGACTTTGTGTCCGCAAACGCGTCCTTGAGTTACAGAAAAGGCTTTCCTGGCCCAGCATGGCTCAGCTTTCACCTGAGGATGCCTTCTACCTCGGGGGACCTCTGTGCACAGGCTGCAAGTTCTGTGTTGGTGCCAACAGAGCGGAAGGAGCCCTCGGTGCTGGGGAATGCCTGCAGGAGCTTTCTCCTGGAAAGCAGAGAACAACCTCTGCCTGCAGCAACACGAGCCTGGTTCACAGCCTGGTTCACAGCCGAGGTCACCGGGTTCAGCCAGCAGCACCTCCTACCTGGGCTGCTTTGGGCTCGGCCTCACCTGGGATTAGCTAATCCTTGCCATCCACGCTCCTGCACGTGGTGGGACCCCCAGCCCCATCTGCTGGGTCAGAGCCCCGTGGGGGCTGCTTGGGAAAGGTGTCCCAGGGCTGCAGCCCCTCCAGAGCCCTCCCGCGCAAACTCCTGAGCAGCGGGACCTTTGTTGCAGCTTCTGCAGCACTTCCTCGTGAAGAAGCTTCACCACCCCTTTTCCCAAACCTGCCGGCTCCCACCACACCCCATGGCAGCATCCCAGCATTTGAGTGGTGAGAAAAAGCTTCTCCTTCTGTCTAAAATCTGATGGAAGATCCAATCCTGCCACGAGGCCGGAGATTAGATCAGGTATTGGGAGAAAATTCTTTGCTGGGTTGGAAGCTCATCTCATTCCAAACACCTTCCACTGGCCCAGGCTGCTCCAAGCCCCATCCAACCTGGCTTTGGACGCTTCCAGGGATGGGGCAGCTTCTCTGGGAAAGCTGGTCCTCACCCCCCTGATGGTGCCAAATAGCCTGGGCTGGGTGCCAACTCAGTATGAAATAGAAACGTGTCTCCACGTTCTTGCTCCACTGTACCCATCTGGAATCAACTTAATCTGTTTGCAGGGCCATTGCAGCCTTTTCCGTGATCAGCTGGATAATTTGGAAAAGGGTCATAAGTGCTGGGAATGCAGGGAAAAAACGTGGGGACAGCAGCAAAGTGCAGCAAAAGCTGGTAAGGAACGTTTTCATCCTTGTTGTATAGACACAGAGTGCTCCCCGAAACCTCTGTGGCTGATGTGCTTGGCTCTTTTTTCCCATCTCCTAGGAGTGAAAATGCTCTTTATGGTTGTTCATTTGTAGGTGCCTTGGTCCCTCTCAGCCCCCCACGTGCAGTCCCGGGGGCAGTGGCACTTTTGGCCTCCCAGTATTTGTGTTATCTTTGCCCTGCTGGGGCCCCTGCACGTTAAACAGCCCTGCCAGGGAACAGGGGGCTGCAAAAACTGCTCTGTTCCCTGGGGTGTGTTATCTCTTGCAGAAATGTAAATAATCCCTTTCCAAGAAGCCACTGGAGAGGTTCTGTTCAGCCTTTTTGTCCTCAGGTGCTTCTGTCGCGTTTTGCCATCTCAGCACCAGTTCTGGGCTCGTCAACTTTTCCTTGTTTTTCCCTTAAAAAAGACGATGTTTTTCGCAGTGAATACATTCCAAGTGGAGCTGAGCCAGCAGCCATCCAAAAATGTTGTCAAATCCCCCATTTGGAGGTAAGGAGAAAAGATCTCCCTTAACCTGGCGCCTTCACCCGGCTCACTCCCTTTTTTTGTGTTCTAAATAAAGCTGTGATCTAAGCAATGGGGAGCAGCGGCTGCAGCCATGCCCTGAGCCAGGCTGGCCCGTGGCCTGAGAGGCTTCCAGAGGCCAAACAGGCACAAGGGCATTTACAAACCTTAAAGCAAATCAAAGCCCCTCGTGCAGAGCAGTTAAATCTGTTCCGAGGAACACCGAACGACTTGTCCTGTAAAACAAAAGTGATGCATCGGCTCAGCAGCCCAGACTTCAATTTGCTGCACTCGCCTGCTGCGAAATGCCTGGATAACAATGTCAGACCCAGAAAATTCCATGGTTTTGGTTAACTGTAAGCTAGAAAGCTGCAGGTGCCACTCCTGCCTTTCCTCGTACCCGGAGCTTGTTCCCACCGCTCTGTTCCCGCCTGGCTGCAGTGCCCGTGGGGTAGATGGGTGCCAAACCGCTCACACACCACGCCAGGAATAAAAAGTTCAGATTTCGGGCTCTGGAAACCAGAGGGGGCCGTGTCAGGGCAGGCAGGGTCCTGTCTCCGCTCGCGGCGTCCGAGCCGAAACCATCTGCACGGCCCGGGATGGAGCTGAGCGCGGGCAGAGTTTACAGTGGCAATAAAGAGCGAGCCTCGAGGACGCTTTTGGAAACAAACTGCGCTGACCTTGCGTGGGGAAGGCGGCACGGCCCCGGGTGGCTCAAGGTCACCTGGAGTTCCGGGGTGGGATCCTTCCCCTGAGCTGTTTGCGGGGCGTTTCCCACGGCGAAACTTTTGTGCTTTCTGCCCTTGCCTCCCCTCGTCCAGGAAAAGGAATCCCAGAGGTGTCCACAGTGCCCCCAGGGGTGTTCTCACAGCCCCTCTGCTGGGATGGAGGACGTGGAGTGGCCTCTCCTCAGTGCCCACAGCCGGAATTCCCAGCACGGAGAACCAAACTCTCGGGGAAGCCAGCGGGGACAAGGAGCTTGAGAAGCGGAAGAAGTACGGGATATTCTAAAGTAAAGTATGGAATATATTGAAATAGATGTTTATTATTTGAGTACAGAAAAGCAACTGGGAGTCTGCACACAAGAAAGGAGAGAAAAAAATTGTAGGGGAGGGTGGCAGGGGAGGCTTGGAGACAGAAGCCTCGGAGAGGGGAAGAGCAGGGCTGGGTCAGGGCTTACCAAGCTCTGTCAGGGGGTGAAGGAAATCTTAACAAATAAAAGAGCTCCAGAATATATCAATGAAGATGGAATTTGGAAGGAAAAGCAGCAGCAGGCAGTGGCAGCAGGGTGGAGGCTGAAGGTAACCTAAATCCTGCCACACTCGGAAAAGGTGCTGTGCCCCATTTTCGTGGTGGACAGGGCAGAGATCCAGAGCTGGATCTTCCTAAATAACATCAAACCCCAAAGATGGATTGTGCTCAGCTGTGTTTCATCCCAGGGAACAATCAGACTTAAAAGTCCAGCCTGGGCAGCTCTTCAGTGACTGGCTCATCACTTCTTCAGTGAATTTCAAGATGAAGGATTCATAGAGAAAATGGAAATTTGGGTCATTTGCCCAGGAAGAAGATGGAAAAAGAAAATGAGTGAGTAGGGACCACATTGCCCAGGGCAAGGCACAAAATGAGCTGTAACTAGGAACAACTACAAAGTGTCTGAAAGGATCATCTTTCCAGGACAGGAGCAATGACAAAGCCAAGGAAAGGGAGTCTCTTACTGAGAGCAGGGCAAGGAAAGCTCTCTACAATGCACCTGTAAATGCACGAGCTGCGGAGGAATGGCAGAGAGAAAAGAACTGACATAAATAGATAAAAACATTGAGCAGCTGCCTGCCTACCATGTGCTCTCATTTTCTCCTGCTGCCAGAGAACACGGATGTTTCTTATTTACTTACTCCTAATTACTGAGCTCCAGGCTTCCCCTGATGAGATAAATGTAGCTCAGGATGCTGGTCTTCCCCTTCTCTTCCCCCAGGGTGTCTCCCCAGCATCCCAAACCCTGTGGGAATCCCAGCTCTCCGAAGGCTGCGGGCTCTCAGCCCCCTCCCCACGCAGAGCCCGAGGTGCCTGTGTGTTTATCCAGCTGCACAGGGCGGGCACGCCCAGCCAAACCTGGGCTAGGTCAGTGGAAAAGGGACGGAAAAGAAGGAGGAGGAACAAGGGGAGGGGGAGCGTGTGCTGAGAGGTCTGCTGGAGGTTGTTGGCACGGCTCACCGGGGCACAGCAGGTTCCAGCTGGTATTTATGGGGCTGCTGTTTCCACTCGGGGTGGTGAACAGTCCTTTTCTCCTGGCTGCTGCTGCAGTTGCTCACCTTTACCTACCAAATAACACAACCCCGCACTTTTCCCAGTTGTGTTTCTGCACGGCAAAAACCCTTGGTAGCTGTGCTGGTCCCTAAAAAAAACAGGCTCTGCAAAATGTGAATTGTGCAGATTTGACTCTCGTCCCGAGTTCTCCCGTCTTCCTGAGATAACCTGCGTCTCCACAGGTGTCAAAAAGGTGTCTCCACACCTTTGCTCTCTGCTTTACAGAGCCTCTGTGGAGGAAAAACCACCAGGAAAGGAAAGTCGTTCTGGAACGAGCTTTGCTTCTTGGTTTCTGGCACAAAAGCTTGTCCAGAATAGAAAACCCGAGGAGAAGCCCAGCAGGACCTGAGCTCGCTCAGTTCAGAGAGGGGCAGAGCAGGGAGGTTTCTTTCCATCGTTCCCCTTGTTTAGCAAACACTTCTCCAGATCCCAGCAATCCTCTTATCTGGCAGGAGCACTTCTCTAAGCCCCTTCAATCATTCTTCACGTCCAGAACAAGTTGTCAGCCCAAATACTCCCTCGGAAGGGTGTTTGTTTCCCAAACACAGCTCTGTTTGGCGGCTGCACCGTCTGCAGCGGCTGGAGAGAGATAAAAGAGAGATGGCTTGGCCCAGGAGCTCAGATCCCAAGGGAAGTGCCACATGGGCCAGGTTTTCCTCTGCTCAGGGGGTGCTGCGAGGTGGAGACAGGTCTGTCCCCAGGGGAGAAGCTCCAGCTGGTGAGGAAACGCCCAACTGGCGGCCAGAGGTAAGATTTGGTGATGTGTGCGGGGCAGGGCAGTGGGATTTCTCCTCATCCCAGTTCAGTTCCAAACCACAGCCACTCCGGGTCTCCCCTCAGGAGCGTTTTCCTCTGTGTCTGTTGCTCAGCTGTCACAAAAAGGAGTTTTGGCTGAAAAACTTGGGGTAGCTCTGGGAGGTGTCTCCGCTGCTTAACCAGCCTGAAAAAGCAGGGATGGCTTCATTCTGCAGATGGGAGCCCCTGCTTGATGCAAGCCATTAATGCAATTTAAAATCGTGTAATGTTGAAGGAAAAATTAATCTGACAGTTATCTCCCTTACCCACACGTTGATTCCTAAAGTATCCCTTGGAATATCTCCACATTTCCAAAATAAGTTTTTGCCTAAGCAGCAGTGTCTTGAAGGCAGCCAGAGTTCCTGAAGGAGTTTTTGTTTCAGTGAAATTTCCCTGAAATTCAGTGAAGCTCCTGTTTCAAAACAAGAGGGATGGGGAAGGAGCACGGGGGCCTCTGTAGCTCTGCCCCTGATACGGGGGCTGTGGTTAACCAGGTCCGTAAGTGACAACAGGCTGATCAACCTTGGGGAAAATGGGTTTGGCCGAGGTTATTTCCCTTTATTTATTTATCTATCTACCCCTGCCATGAGCCCTGGGGCCAAGCAGAGCCCCTCGTGCTCGTGCCTGCAGCCCTTCCTGCCGGGGCCATGGAGGCCACGTCGGAGCCAGCCCCGAGCAAAGACGCCCCGGGCTCCCTGGGGCCGCAGGAGCCTCCTGCCAGCTTTATCAGCCTGGAGGAGCACGAGGCCAGGGACTTCAGCGCCAAGGAGTTCATCCTGGAGAAAGCCCGGGGCGCCCGCTCGTGCGGCCCCTGGAGCCTCAGCACCGCCCTGCGCCGGCTCTTCCCGGTGCTGGCCTGGCTGCCCCGCTACAACCCCAGGGCCCAGCTGCTCGGGGACGTCGTCTCGGGGCTCCTGGTGGGGATCGTGGCCATCCCTCAGTCCATCTCCTACTCCCTGCTGGCCAACCAGGACCCCATCTACGGCGTCTACACCAACTTCTTCTGCAACATCATCTACGCGGCCACGGCCACGTCGCGCCACGCCAGCGTGGGCTCCTTCGGGGTGCTGTGCCTCATGGTGGGGCAGTCGGTGACGCGGCACCTGCAGCTGGCGGGGTACGGGGACGGCGGCGCCGCCCCGGGGGACAACTCCAGCTCGGCCAGGAACGGGACAGAGGCCTGTGACAGGAGCTGCTACGCCATCACCGTGGCCCTTTCCTTGAGCTTTCTGGTCGGCCTTTACCAGGTACGGACGTTCGCTCTCGTGCTGTTCCCTCCCCAGGGGTTTCTCTGAGCTTGAGATCTCTAAGTGTTGGTTCAGACTTAGGAGTCCTGAGGAACATTTCCGGACCCTGTCGGCCTCGAATCCCTGTGAATGCAGTGATTTTTAAAAGTGCAGCACAGCTGAACGAGGGGAATTTGTTTTCCTCCATGGGACAGCTGAGTCCTTGGACGTGTCTGGAACATCCTCGGGATCAAACACAGCAAGGACGGGAAGGGACTGGGTGGGACCTTCCCACCCCCCCAGGCCTGCAGCTGGGCAGCTTAGAGCAGGTTTGGGCTGACAAGAGCTGTCCTCAAGGACCCTGCCACGCTCCCTGGCTGTGTCCCCGCTGCCTGGGCCGAGCTGTCACTGAGCAATTCCAGCCTTTTCCACTGGGACAGCTAAAATTCAGAGCATCCCAACTGAGTGGTACCCAGAGCTGCTCTGATGGGGCTGCTTGTGAGGAGGCAGCAGCAGGGACCTCGTAGGCTTTTTTGTGTGGCATCCCCAGGCACAGACCAGTGTTAAAGGCAGGTCTCTCTAGTTTTCCATAGCCCAGATTAACTCCTGAAGACCAATTCCTCACATGGAATGCTCAGCACATCCACAGAGTAGCCAGAGCTGCTGAAGTGGCAGCAAAGTGACATAAATTGCCCTTCCAGCCCTGCTCGCCCATGCTGAAGCCGTGGCTGCTTTGCTTTTCAGATCCTGCTGGGGGTTTTACAGCTGGGCTTCGTGGCTGTCTACCTGTCAGAGCCTCTCCTGGGTGGCTTCGTGACCGGCTCCAGCCTCACCATCCTCACCTCCCAGATGAAATATCTGCTGGGCCTGAAAATCCCTCGTCACGAGGGGGTGGGCTCCTTCATCCTCACCTGGGTGGACCTTTTCAGGTACATCCGCAACACCAACATCTGCGACCTGCTCACCAGCCTGGTGGCTTTGGCCGTCATCGTGCCCGTCAAGGAGCTCAACGAGCGCTACAAGGAGAGGATGAAGGCCCCGTTCCCCATTGAGCTGCTGGTGGTCGTCGTAGCCACGCTCGTCTCCCACTACTTCGACTTCGAGCAGCGCTACAAGGCCGCTGTGTGTGGCGACATCCCCACGGGCTTCAGGAAACCCACTCTCCCGGACTTCAGCCTGTTTCCCAGCCTGGCAGTGGACGCTCTGCCCATTGCTGTCATCGGCTTTGCCATGACCGTGTCCCTGGCAGAAATCTTTGGCAAAAAGCACGGCTACGCCGTCAGCGCCAACCAGGAGATGATCGCCATTGGCTTGTGCAACCTCGTCCCTTCCTTCTTCTACTGCTTTGCCAGCTCTGCTGCCCTGACCAAGACTCTGCTGAAGGAGTCCACGGGCAGCCAGACCCAGGTCTCTGGGCTGGTCACCTCCCTGGTGCTGCTGCTGGTGCTGCTGTGGATCTCCCCGCTCTTCTACTCGCTCCAGACCTCCATCCTGGGCGTGGTGACCATCGTCAACCTGCGGGGCGGCCTCAGGAGGTTCCGCGACACCCCCAGGATGTGGCAGCTCAGCAAGCTGGACACGGCGGTGTGGTGGACAACCATGCTGTGCTCCACGCTGGTCACCACGGAGATCGGGCTGCTCGTGGGCGTTTGCTTCGCCCTGCTCTGCATCATCTTCCGCACGCAGAGACCCCGGGCCGCGCTCCTGGGCAAGGTCAGCAACAGGGAGATCTACGAGGACCAGGCCGCCTACAAACGGCTCGGCAGCATCGCCAACGTCAAAATCTTCCGCTTCGAGTGCTCCCTCTACTACGCCAACAAGGACTACTTCAAGGCCGTTCTGTACCAGAAGACCGGGGTGGATCCTGTGCTGCTGGGGGCCCGGGCGCACGCAGACACGGGCAGCGCCAAGGGCTGCTGGGCCACCGGGTTTGGGTGCCTGCAACGGGCCGGGACAGGGGCCCAGAGGCCTCCGGCGGGCGCCCGTCCCCCCTCCACCGACATGCACACGCTGATCCTGGACTGCGGGGCCATGCAGTTCATAGACACCGTGGGGCTCTCGGTGATGAAGGAGACGCGCCACGACTACGAGCGGGTGGGCGTCCAGGTGCTCCTGGCCAACTGCAACCCCTCCGTCCGCCAGCGGCTCCGCCAGGGCGGCTGGGCTGGCGAGGCGGGCGGCGCCGGGGGCCAGCTGCCCTTCCACAGCATCCACGATGCCGTGCGGTTTGCTGAGAGCCGCCGCCAGCGGGAAAGCGAGGGCAAACAGGACCGTCCCCCGGACCCCGAAGACCTGGACTTCCAGGCGTCTTTGTAGCCCTGCGTGCGAGGAAAGGGTTCTGACGGGGCTGGGCTGGGGAGCGGGTTCGGTGTTCGTGCCCTCGGAGCGCGCAGGAGGGGCTGGGGTGCTCTGCCGGCGGCTGGGATGGGGCAGAAGGGTGGGGAAGGGGTTTGGGGAGGGGCTGAGCACGGGAGGATGCTCGGGATGCTCAAGGTGGGGACGGGGGAGCTGCGCCTGCACCGCGTGGGCGCTGGGGGGCGCGGGCGAGCCGCGTGCGGGGCCGGGAATGGCCGAGAATTCGGGAAGGGACCCCAAAACTCATCCCAGTCCCATCCCCTGCCGTGGAGAGGGACCGTGGAGATCATCCCGTTCCTCCCCTGCCATGGCAGGGACACCTCCCACTGTCCCAGGCTGCTCCAAGCCCCAGTGTCCAGCCTGGCCTTGGGCACTGCCAGCGATCCAGGGGCAGCCACAGCTGCTCTGGGCACCCTGTGCCAGGGCCTGCCCACCCTCACAGGGAAGGATTTCTTCCTAAAAGCCCATCTAACCCTACTCCCTTTAATTCTGGAGCCGTTCCCCCATGTCCTGTCACTACAGACTCGTGGAAATAGTCTCTCTCCATCTTTCCCATGTCCCAGGTGCTCCCACCCCCCTGGCCTGTGGCCACAAAACAACAGCAAAGCACTGCCCCTAAAACCAAACAAGCCTCAGAAAACTGGGAGTTTGCTCAGCCCATGGCTCTGACTCAGGCCTGGCGATGTTCAGCTGCAGGGCAGGAGAGGCACTTTCCCTGCTGGTGTTTCCAGACTGGGATTTGCAGGACTTCCATGGTTGAAATGACACATTTCCTCCCCAGAAGAGGTCCCTGAGCTCAGCAACTCTTTATAAACTGGAAATCAGGGCTCCTGTGCCACAGCCTGCGAGGACCCCGGTTCTCCCAGTGCCGGGAAGGGTCTGTGCTCCCTTCCAGGGCCAGGTCCTGGATGCAGCTGGGGACACGGTGCTGTCACTTGGGGCTGTCTCAGGGCTGCCCCACGCCTGCAGCGCCTCCAGGTGTGCAGCCAGAGCATCCCCAGCTCTGAGTGGGACACGGGGATTGTCCCTTCTCCTGCGCTGGCACAGGCAGCATCCTGCTGGCTCCAGTTCTGCATCCCAGGGGCGAGTCTGGGCTCTGAAGGCTCCACAGCACTGCCACATCTCTGAACAGCTTTTCTTCCACTAAATCTGTAAAAACACCTTCCCTGCTGCCCGTTTGACACGTGACCATTCCCCTGGCCCTGTCCAAGCCGTGCAGCACCAAAGAAATCCTGCTGGAGGGAACCGAGGCTTGGAAGCCCAGGGACGGGGGGGCTGCTGTAAATAAAGTGTGTGCAAAAGGAACCCTGTGGCTGTTCTCAGGAAAATGCCTTTTTGTGCTCCAAAGGTGATTTCAGATGGGTTAAAGAGCTCGGTGTGCCCGGCTGCCTGCAGGCCTTGGGGCAGGGCTGTGCCAGGGGGGCTGAACCGACCAAAGATCTCCCTGCAGGGAGGGATGGCTGTTTGTGCTCCGGGTGGGATGCAGCTCCCAGAAGCTTTTTCCAAGGATCCTCTCAGGCCGTGAGGAAACTCCCCAGGGAGGTTACATCAGCCACAGAACAAAGAGTAAAGGGGCACTTCAGGGGCTCCACGGCGAGGTAGTAAAAAACTCTTGTTACCTGAGTTACCCCTTTTGCACAGCACTGCCATCGCTTCCTTTACAAGACTGTTTATGGAGAAAATTAAACTGTTTTAGTTAGGCTTTAGAGGTATTTATGGTCTCAGTGGGGTCATAAAGGCACAGCAGGAAATAAACCCAGCGCTGGTAATTCCTCGGCACGGGCTGGTGCAATCCAGAGCAGAGACCCTGCACCCGCTGCAGTGGGGCACGGATCTTCCCGCGGGCACCTGGCAGGGCTGGGACAATGCCCCAGAGATACCCAGCGGTTTTTAGGGGCGATAAGCTCCTTCCCTGTCCTCTCCAGCACCTGGGATCTTGCTGGCAGCCCTTGTCCTGCCTGCTTGCCCAGCTCTCCCATCCCACCAGCTCCAGCATCCCCTTCCAGCCCCCCAGTCAAACAACCCCGGGCCCCAGCGTTCCCCCTGTGCCCACACGCTCAAGGATCGTTGCTATTTTTATATCACTGTCTGTGAAGAGGCCCAGGGCTGTAAATGATACAGAGGAGGGACAAATGACACGGCCCAAGGTCAGTTTAAAACCGGAGTTGTGGAAGGTCGGCCTGGCCTCCACCACTTGGATCGCCCGGAGGAGGCAGCTGAGAGCAGCAAGGGCCAGTCCCTGGTGCTGGAAGGGCTCCTGGGGAGGCCACCAGCCCGAGCCCCCTGTTTGCCAACGTCCCAGCTGGGGGGTGGCCCCAGGACCTGCCACCGTGCCCCAGAGCCAAAGGCTGCACCCCAGGAACCCTCCTGGAGCTTCCCCAGGGGCCGAGGAGAGGCCAGGCAGCTAAAAGCAAATGTTATCCCCCCCGGTAGGCAGCTCACCTGTGCCCCTGCCCCCTGCCTGGCCGTGGCTCTATAAATACCCAGCAGGGTGAGAAGGAGAGGATTTGCTGCTGAGGCTTTGTCAGCCGCAGTCGGAGCTGACTGTGCAGCTGTTAATTACGGCTCAGCAGCAGCTGGACAGCTCTAAATCCTTTTGATGCTCTGAAATGTTCCCTCTGGGGAAGCTGGAGGAGTAAAGGTTGCGGCTGGTGCTGATTGCTTCCCCTCTGGAAGGCCTTGGAGACACTGATTGCTGCAGGAGGGTTGTTCTCCTCACTCCCAGCGCCTGCTCCTGGAAGAACACCCCCTGGAATGGCAAGAAGTTGCTTCTGCAGCTCTCTAACTGCTGTAAAGCCACTGATGGGCTGCCAGCGTGCACATCTGCCCGTGTGCGCTGCCCCCGGCAGACAGAACTGAGCTGGGGGGAGAAAGCGGGGAGCTGCGGGTGATGGCACTGGATTTTCTGGGACGAGAGTGGAGGCTGGGGACAGTTCATGCATCACTGGAGAAGCCCTGGCGACAGGGGAGCGGGCAGAGAGCGGCTTGGGAGAAGCTGTCAGCTCCTGCAGAGGGACAGAAGAAGAGGAAGGATGAAATGGGCTGAGGAGGAAAATGACTGTGGGCAAAGTTCATGCAGTGCCCGGGACCCTCACGGGCAGCGGCGGCCGTGCTCTCTGTGATCTCCTCCAGAGCACAGGCGTCCGCCCAGGCACCAGGAAATCTCCCTGCAGTTGCTGCTGTGCCACTGAACCGGCGCTGCCCTTCTCCCCTTTTCCATCCTGGGTGGACAGGAACTGGATGGAGCCAATTTGTTCCACTTGTGTCTGATGCTTTTCTGCCTTTTATCCTCTCCACCAGGGAGAGGAGGCAGATCAAGGCTCCCCTGCTCCCTGCGGGCCCCAGCCCAGGCTCTCTAGTGACAAATCCTGCTTTCCCATGTCACTGCCGAAGAAATTATTTATAATTTTTATTACTGTTATATTTATTTTATAAATATTTTATATTTATTTATAAAAAGTCCCGCGGTTTGGTTTCACGTTTCGCAGTTTTAGGGCTCTCTGGT
This sequence comes from Gymnorhina tibicen, assembly GCA_013399875.1. Taxonomy (NCBI): domain Eukaryota; kingdom Metazoa; phylum Chordata; class Aves; order Passeriformes; family Artamidae; genus Gymnorhina; species Gymnorhina tibicen. The sequence continues at coordinate 356,263 of VXAZ01009472.1, read as the reverse complement.
AGGTACCTGAACTCCACAGCAGTTCATGGAGATGGCTGCTGCATCTTTCAAATAAAGAAGTGTATAACCCACATAGTTATAGAAACGAAGAGATAGAGAAAAGGTGCTTTTTAAAGTCTAAAGGCTGAAAAAAGAGCGCACCAAGAAGAAAACATCTCTTTTGTTTTCTTTCTTTAGTGCCTGGGGAGTGTTTCAGCAGGTACAACTGTGCTTTCTACAGAAAGATTAAATGTATTGTGAAATACCTGCCGAGCCAGGCAGCAGCTGAGGCTGAAACCAGCCTGAAGTTCACCAAAGCAGAAACAAAAGTGCTCAGTGCTGACATCTCAAACTTGTTTCTATTTCAGACCATCCTCACCACGGGCTCTGTGTTTCCTACGTTACGTTAATTTATTCTTTTTTAAAGAAAAGGGCATTTCATCGGGTCTTGGAGCTTCCAGCAGGTGCTGGAATATTCCAAATATTTCCTGTAGCTGTGACTGAGAGCTGCCGCGGGGGTGTCCCCCGCCGCCCCTGCTCTGCCGTGGGGACAGGGCAGCTCTGTGTGACCCCAAAGGACGGAGCCCCGAGGGCGGGGCGGGCGGGGGCTGCTGGGGACCGAGCATCCCCTGCCCCAGCACGGCCCCGCTGCCCCCGCCCTGCCCTGCAGCCGCTCCCGAGGCTGGGCATCACTTCTGGGGCACTCTGCATCTCCGGATGAGGGATTTGTTTAACCACAATCGCCGGAGGCTGGGAGGGTGTCCAAGGATGACCTTAAGTGCCCAACTCCCTCTCAGCTTTCCCTCGGGCACCCACCAGGAGCCAGCACAGAGACAAGGGATGGGACCACACCGCTTTTGTCCCCCGAGCACCACAAGAGCTGGGCTGAACCTTGCTGGGATGCCTTGGGCTCTGTGGCTGGACCACAAGCAACCAATTCTTTCTTTTTTTTTTTTTATAATTTTTCCCTTTTTTCACCCTAGAAGCTGCATTCATACAAATAACTGTGTGTGCCCTCAGAGAGGAAGCCCAGCAGCTGCTGCTGGTGAAAGGTGATTTCCTCTTGCTGAGCCCTCCCCTCTCTGTGCCCAGCCCATCCTTCTGTGCCCCTTATTCAGCTTAAAATACCTGCTGGGGCTGGGGAGCTGCAGAAAGACTTTCCCTTCGAGGCTTTGTGAGTGTTGCAATGAATCTTGCCCAAGCCAGGGTGGGAACTGCAGAAGGAGATGTGGAAACGGCTGAAGGTTAAACATGGCACAAGAGGTGAGTTAAATTTGGGTGGGGAGCTCCTGGAAGGGAAAACACTGAATTGTTCTCTGCATTTATTGGGCCCGGGGCTGGCTGTGCAAATCCCAGCTGTGCCTTCGAATTCCAGGCAGGGAGGGGGGCAAGCCCTGTGTCCGCCTTATCAAAGCCCAGCCTAAACCCGTGGGTAGCACAGCTCTGGGATGGGCAGCTCTGGCTTCACTGCTGTCCTGCAGGTGGCTGGGTGGCATCCCGGAAACATGAAAGGAATGTCAGGAAACGCCATTCTGGGAAGTGCCAGGCCTGGCAGGAGCTGGGCTCAGGACTCAGCCCTGGGCACAGGCTGGTTTTGCCTCTGGAGGTAGGCAGGAAGGGTTTGCAAACCACCTGCAGGCCCCAGTCTCTTCTCATCTCTCTGAACAGCTCCGAATAAAGGACTCTCCTTCTTTTTCCCTTTTTGTATCTGAAGGTTTTTAATTTGATAGGGAATTAATAACCAGAAATAACGTTGCTTCGCTAAGCAGGTAAAGGACTTTGGAAACCTGCTTTGCATCTCAAAGAAGCCCCAAACACCCCAGCCACCGCTCACACAGCTCCAGGGAGCTCAGAGGGAAAAGCCAGAGCAGCAGCCCGAGGTTTCCAGCGGGGAGCAGAGGGTGAGGGGTCCCCGGAGGCCGAGGGGTGGGGAGGGAGAAGTCCCCTGCAGGTTTGGTTGGGTTTGTGTTCGGCGTAGGGCTGCTCACAATCGGCTCCGTGCTGCCATGGAAACAGCAGCCTCGGGCCCCCGCAGGGTTTGCAGCCATCTCCAAGGGACAATCCGTGGCCTGTTTGGGGAAAATCATCCAGAATCACCCCAAACCACGCGGGTGGTGCCGAGGGGAAGCCACGCTCGGACAGGACAGGACTCTTGTCCCACCCAGCGAGGGGACACACAAATGCCAGCACGCAGGGCTGGGGATGTTCTGCCTGGAGAAGAGCTGATGTGCAAAACCAGTGGGAATCCAAGGTGATGCCAGCAGAGAAGACACTTCCAGGGAGAGTTCGCAAGGGTTAACCCGACAGCAAACACCTCGTTCAGCCCAGCAAAGAGCAGAAAAATTACTCAGTTTTAATGTACTTTGTCTCCAGTAATATTCCACAGAAGAGGGGGAAAATAAATTCAGGGGGGCTTGTGGGCATGCTGAGAGCAGAAAAAGAGGTAAAATTAATCCTATCAATAATCCATGATGAGTGATTCACTCCTCTCTTGCTCACAGCCGCACCAGTTATCCGCGTGCACATGGAATTACGCTCACATGGAATTACACACGGCCTCATCTGCATGGAAATGAGGCAGCCCGGGAGGGCTCCACATCCCGGGAATTCATCCCTGTGCTCTGTCAGGGGTAGGGAAGGCGCCTCTGTCACCTCCCAGCCGGCAGGGGACACTGAGAGGAAGGAAAGCTCCAAAGGCAGCCTGGGGAGAGGTGACAGCGCTGTCCCCAGCTCCCCCGCAGCCAGGCTTCCCTCTCTTTTCCCAGTTTGCACTGGAATCTTGTCTCTGGTGTCACCCGTGTGGTCCAGCAGCGTGTAAGGACAAACACCCAACCGCCCCTTCAGCACTGGGGGGATGGCAGGAGATGGATCCCTGCTTCCCAGATGGGTCTTTTTCTTCCAAAACTTCCTTGCTGGAGCAGAGAACCAAATGGAAATTTTTCATTATAAATAGGATTTTAGAAAAAAAACCCAAACAGTTAAAAGAAAAGGATGGAAAATTCTGTCACACTTCTGTGGCCTACAGAGAGAGATCGAGATGGACTCGGAGAACCTCTCCCAGGAGGAGCCTCATCCTTGAATTTCTGATGGATTGTTTAGTAGTTTCCAGCTCAAGGATTGTAAATGTGGAATTTGCCTCCAGCTGGTGCTGACGTGGTTCCCCTTGGTTTGGTTCCCCTTGGTTCTGAGATAACAAATACCTCCAAGGGTCGCTCTGAGAGGGTCTTTCAATGCCTGCAAAGTGATTCTGTGCCCCTCGGATGAAAGCTGAACTAACCACGAACAGAGATAGTTACGCTGCTAAAGAGGAACCCAAACGTTCTCCTCTAAAGCCCAAAGTCAGACCTGCCCTAAGCGGGGTTCTGGGTTTGTGTCCGCAGGCAGTGCTGGAAACAACGCGTGGGGAGCGGATCCGAGCGCTCTGCAAACAGGGAGAGCTCCTGCCACAGATGGCAGAGTTGGGTTATTTAAAGGCCTGACTGTGCAGGAATCACCAGTGTGACCCTCTTCTTCCTGATGGTTCCAGCTTCGAACCGTTCCCCACCTCGGCTTGGCTGAGCGCTCTCAGCAGGAGTCTGGGAATGTGGGTTCCTGGCAATCCGCAGTGCTCTGGGTGTGAATAATGTGAGGAGAGGAGGTGGTGACAACAGAGAGACACAGTTCTGTGTAAGGACAAGCATCAGATGCTGTAAATCAGCTGCACACCAGAATTTTCCTCCTGCTTCTCCTCTGATTTCCCTCAGAAAAAGGACTGGGATCCAACTGCTGGGGAATCCCAGGAGCTCAGCTGCTGCATCCTGACTTTCCAGCGTAGCCCTGGGTACCAGCTGGTGCTGTATCCCAGGGTTAGTGGGGGAATCTCTGAGAGAGGTGGGGAAAGCTTGCAGTTAAAATGGACTGGAAGGAAAGTTCTTTCCCAGGGGAGTGGGAGGCTGCGTGATCCAGCACTGGGTACAGCCCTCAGAAACTCCGAGTATTCGAGCTCCCTCTGGATGAAATCCCTCCCACGTGGGCAAAGGAGACCACGCCGTGCTCCGAGGGAACGCACCCAAAGCTGCTCTCTGGGGCTGGCTTTCTCTCCCTCTCTGCTCCTGGAGGTGCAGCAGGGCTCCAGAGCAGGGATGGGGCTGCACCTGCAGCAGCAAAGGCAGCGGGTTCCTCTGCAGAGCGGCTGTGATTCAGTCCCGATGAATCACTCAGCCTCTCTCTTTCTCAACCAGATCTTGGGATTCATCATTGTTAGAGCAGGAAGAAAAGGAGGAGGGGAGGAAAAAAAGAAGAAAAAACCACAGTGCTTTATCTCCCTCTCTAATCCTTTCCAGTTTTCCTGTTTTAATATTCAATTCAATTTTCGTGGGCATCCCGTTCAGGTGGAATAAACCTTCGCTCATCCTGGAGAGGAACCTGCATGAAGAGGAGGTGGGGTGGAACACGACCACAACCGGTGACAGCACTGGGGTCCAGCATGGCTCAGGCTCAGAACAGCCAGAGATGGAAGGGGCTTGGGCTCTGCCTTCTCCAGGCACCAAATCCCTTCCCCTGAGCAGCTCCAACCCTGCCCCCGGGTGCTGCTGGCCCTCAATCCACTCAAGCATCAACAGGAGAGCACAGAAACCCACTTAACCTCAGGTCTCCCCCTCCTGCAAAGCCAGGATGGGCTTGGCTCAGGGCTCCACACTTGGATTTTTCCCTTTTGAGGCATTTTTTCCCTTCAGGAGCTCTGCTGGAGATCCTGGCTGGGAACGCCTGGGAAGGCGCTGCTCTGAGTGCTCAGATCCTGTCGGGAAGAACTGCAACTGTTTGCTCCACGAAGAGGCACCAAGCCCCATATATTTATGTATAAATTCAGCATTAGAGCTAGAGGCTACACGAATGAGCAGCTGCCACTAGTATCTACTATCAGTAAATCCTAATAATGTCCAGAAAGCTCCCTCAGTACCATGGAGAGGAAAATGAAGGCAAACCAAAATTGTTTCAGGAACTCTTTAGCTGCCAGTTTTCAACTGACCCACTTCAGCTCCACCCAGAGCAGCTTCATTCACTTCGGTTTTGCTCCTTCGAGTATGAGAAAATCCAGCCTGTGACAAGGTGTTTCTTCACGGATTGGATGTGTTTTACTTTCGTTAATGTTATTCTTTCTCTGTCTTTCAGTTTCTATAGTGATGGACAAACACATGCAGCACGCACGAGGCCTGGCAGCCTGGGTGGTGTTTGCCTGCACTGCCTGAAAACACCACCAATTTTTCAGAAACCCACTGAAAATTCTTTGCCAGAACCTCTCAGATTTTTGAAAAATGAGTCCTATCAAACAAGCTGATAACGTGTTTAATATACATTCATTTTGTTGGATGTATTTTGTCAGCAAGCAGCATGTGTTGCAGTTCTGTGGGTGCTCTGGTTTCTCCTGCATCCACACATTTGGAGATGTTCCTTTTCCAGGGCAAGGACCTCAGCTGTGATTAAAGGGTGTGGAATGGATGGCTCCAAACCAAATCAGTTCTCTGAACCTGTGTGTGCTCTGGATCTCCCTGTGAATCCAGTGACCCAGTGCGATTCTGCTCTGAGAAATCCCAGCCTGAAGAGCTTGCAGTGACTGCAGCTTGAACCCCCAAGCCCCAAAGTGCAGCTCCAGAGGTGAAAGGTGAGCACACCTGGAGATGGGGCTGCTCGGATCCTGTGTTTATGCTCACTCTGATATTTGAATGGGTGTTTTAAAAATGCAGCTGCTGAGCTGGTAGTGGTGTCCTGCTCTGCCAAGGCTGAGCTTTGTTAAGGCTGTCAGGGCCAGATTTCAGCTGCCGAAGCTCCGACAACGTCCGAGGATCTGGGCTGACGCTGCAAGTGAAAAAGTCTTCGTTTGGAAATGCCGCCAATTTTTTCCTTTGTTTTGAGAAATCCACTGAAAGATCTTTGCCGAAACCCCTCAGATCTTTAAAAAGCGGTTCCTATCGAGCAAGTTATAGTAAGATGGGCTTGCTCCACTTCCCTTCTGCACACTAGCAAACAAACCAAACCACCGGTCCCCGAAGTTGCTCCGAAAGCGAGGGAGAAGCATCAGCGAGAATTCAGCGGGATGAAGGGAGAGGCGCCCGCAGCTCCCACGCGGCTCCTGGGGCAGACGGGGAGAGCACAGGGTTGGTGTCTCGGGGGGGGACGGCCCCGGCTTTCCCCGGGCGGGGCGGGGACAGGGCCGGGCATCCCCCGCTCTCCGTGCGGGGCGGGCCGGGGGCGGGCGCTGCCCGCGGAGCCACGGGCGGGAGCGCAGCCCCGCATCCGCACCTGGGCGGGCAGGAGGCACCGCATCCCGCACCTGGGCGGGCGGGTGGTACCGCATCCCACATCCCGCACCCGGGCAGCGCCGACAGCGGTCCTGCCCCGCCAGGATGAGCGGCAGCGCCGGGGGAGCCGCGCCGGGCGCCGCGGGGCTCTGCCCCGGCCACGGTGAGCGGGAGGCGGCGGAGGGAGCGGCTGGAGAGGGGGGTCCGGTGGGGATGGATGGTGGCAAACCCGCTCCCGGGGGGGAGCTGTTCGCTGTCCTCGCCCTGGGAGCGCCCCTCGGCAGCGCCGGGGGTGATGCGGATGCGGGTGCGGAGCCCGGCAGCGCCGGGTGCCCGGCGTCCCCCGGGTGCTGCGCGGAGCCGCGGAGGGCGCGGAGGGAAGGTCGGTGCGTGTGTGCTCGCACAGGTAAAGGTGGCAGCGAGCAGCACCCGCAGCCGCCGGCCCCGCTGGGATGTGCGGCTCGTGTGCCCAGCAAAGGGCTGGAACGGGCAGCGCTGACCCGCGGGAGGAGCGGGATTGAGGCTGGCAGAGGGGCAGGAGCCCCTGGCACCGGGGAAATCACCGGGCGGGGAGGCTCGGCGACCTCTGCACGAGTGGGAAACTTTGCTTAAGTGAGGGTGAATGGCTGTCCCTGGAAGAGTTCAAGGAACGGGCAGGTTGCGGCACTCGGGGACACGGTTCGGTGGTGGCCTTGGCAGTGCTGGGGGCACGGTTGGGCTCGAGGATCTCGGAGGGGTTTTCCAGCCTTAGCAATTCTGTGGTTCTGCGACGAAGGAAGGTGTTTTCCAGGACTGGGGCAGCTCTGTGCTGTGCCAGTTGTGTCCCAGGGTCCAGAGTGCAAAGGCTCCGGTCACACTGGAGCTCTCCCAGCTCTGTATCCGTACCAAGCTCGTGCCACCAAGGTTAAGCATTTTGTCACTGCTGAAGCTTGCTCAGAACTACTCCAGGAGTGAGGGAAGTTCACAGGAGTCCTGCTCAAGTGTGAGTGCTTTGATTCAGGTGCTGGGAGCGGAGCCAGTTTGTGGATCCGACTCCGGCAGAGACAGAGCTGTGCCTGGGAGTGAAAGAATAGTGTCACTTCCTCAAGCCCTGAGGCATCTTCCCTTGCTCCAAAACAAACCTCACCCTCGGAAACTTGATAGAAGGGTGAGTAATTAAAACATTACACCAGCCGCAAGTTTGTGCTGCTTGAGGGAGGTGAGGAAGGAGCCAAGTCCTGGTTTGCCAGCTTCAAGCTCCCAGGCAGCCTGGAGTGTGCTTTGAAATGTGTGATGTCACCATGACTTCATTTCTTCTTAAAACCAAAATACGTTCCTTTTAATGGGAGCACTGCCTTGTGTTTCCTGAAGGATGATTTTTCTCCGTCCCCTGTTGCTGCAGTCGGCTGTTCTCGCTTGGCACAGGCAGGGTGGAGTTCTTTAGGAGATTACTTGGATGTTGTCAGTGTAGCAGAGGGTGATGGATAGCCCGGCTGAGGTCAGTCTCCAGGGAAGGTATCGGGGGTGTGCAGCGGTCGGGGCAGTGCCACTCCTTGGGGGAAGAGCCACAGGTGTGCCCGGGGACCCAGGGCTGGGAGCATTCCCACCAGGGCTGGGAGCATTCCCACCAGGGCTGGGAGCATTCCCACCAGGGATGGGGACTGCTGTGACAGGCAGGGAGCAGCAGCACCTTCCTCTCCTCTGAGGAGATCTTCCCTCTGCCTCTTTGCTCTGCCAGCCTGACCTTGGCACTGCCGGCACTGTCCAATAACGCCGTTGGAAAACAAACATGAGTCAGGCTGTGAGTTTGCTCAAACAGCTCCTTCCACACCAAGGTGTGTTTGTCTCATTTCCTCAAGCAGGCTCTGACCAGGGACACACGGGAATAGCTGAGCTTGCCCAGCACTTTGTAAACACTGATTTAAGAGTGCTCTGACTGAGCCTGTTGGCTCATTAAGGCCTTCTAGGAAGTCTCCAAATCGTACATTCAGCTCCTCTGCGCCAACTGTGCTCCTGCAAGTGCCAGCAGTGCTTCTGCTTCTCCCCCTCCTCCTCCCCATCCTCTGGAGCCAGCTGGCATGCCTCGAGTTTCCACGTTTGCTCCCCTTTTCCAGGTATTCCAGGAAGTGTGAGGCAGGACAGAGAGCAAGGGACAGGTGCCTGCCAGAACGGGGCTGAGCCCTTCGGGTGAGAAATGTCAGGAACTCATGGGTTTCCAGGGGAATGCAGGGCAGATGCAGCTGGACATGGGACAGAGGATGCAGGAGCCTGTGTTGGGAGCGGGGCTGAAGAGAAGGAGCTGGCAATTCCCCACCTCTCCTTTGAGGACAGCTCTGTCCTGTTTTCCACACTCCTCCGCTCCTGGAGACAGCAGGATGGGGGGACACGGAGCAGGACAAGGTGGGGACCCCAGTGTCCTCTGTGGGGACTGGCCGTGCTCGCCGCTGGCTCCCGCCCTGCAGGAGCAGTAGGAGGGGGATGGAACGAGTGCCAGGAAGGTGTGAGGAGCACACCTGTTCTGATGGTGTCATTCCTGTGCTTCATTCCTCAGGTAGTACCTCAAAAAAGTTCCTTCTAAAAAGACCAATGCACCCAGTTAAATGTTCCTCTGTAAACCTGGTTGATTCCTCAAGGAAACAGAGTGTGAATAACCTCGTTGTGGGGCAGGTTATGGGAAAGGGGGAAAGCGCTTCGTGGCTTTTGCATTTAACTCCTTGCGCTTCCATTTCCTGCCATTCCCTGCTCTCCTTGGTGCATTTTTTTGTGGGGCTACCTTTATTATATTATCTGTCAGGGTGATCCAACCTTTGCCTCAGCTGGGTGGGTTACCTCCCACCGGATGTGTGGAGATGGGAGAGGGATGATCCACGTGCTTGCTCCCTCAGCTAACACCAATCCAAACCCAGGATCTGCAAAGCAGCTGGCTTTAATCTGGTCCTCGTTGTGTAATTCCATCAGACTGATTTTTATTAGAACCCATAACCTAATTGAGGCCCCCCTCAGCCCCGAGGAGCGGCTGCAGACGCGGGGTTCCAGGGGGAGACACGGCCAGCAGGGCATGGGGGAAAGCAAATCACTCTGTGAGCACACGAATGGAGCTTGGGCCAGCTGATGTGATTAGGGAAACAATTAGAGAAAATCGCTGGAGGTGCAGTGTGAGGAGATGGTGCTGGGGTGGCGGCTGCTCTGGAGAGTCAGCCCCGGGCACAGGGTCCTGTCAGCAGCCTGGGATGGGCAGATGAGGGTGAAAAGCCACTTTATGCCCCTTTGTGGGTGGTGTTGGGCGTTTCTGCCGTGTGCCGGTGCAGCCAGGAGGGTTTGGTTATTCACGGGTGGGTTTGGCAGAGCCGTGCCTGGGTCTGGCTGGCGCAGCAGGGGTTGGAGCCAGACCTGTTGCAGCAAGCTGAGCAGGGAGATCGTTCCCTTGTGGGTGCTGGGTCTGTGTTTCCTGAGCTGAGGCAGCAGTTCGGAGCCCTGCCTTCGGTGCATCTCATCCCCACCTCCTCCACCCTGCCTTCATCTCCTGCCTCTCTCAAGGTTCTCACCCCCACACTTCAGTTTGAATTCAGTGAGCTTTGCACAGACTCAACACCTCCAAAAATCGGTCCTGTGAGGGTTCCAGCTGTACCCAGGCTCCCACTGCCTCCCTCCCTGACCCGGCTCCCGCCTGCCCACCCCTGGCCGGGCCAGCACCGGTGGCGCAGCGCAGAGCGTGAGCGCAGGGCTGGTGACACAGAGCAGCAGGGCCGGGGCTCTGTGCCAGCTCAGGGCCAGCGTGGGCTGAGGGCAGGGCCCCCCTGAGCCACCTGCTCAGGACCGTGTGGCTGCAAGGCTCCGTATCTGCTCGGACTCGTCCCCCCGCGGGGTCTGAGGTGGCACGGCCGAGTTCTGCCCTCGCGGTTCCCGTGGAGACGGGTTGGATGCCGAGCATCGCCGGGGGTGAGGCACGGCCAGCTCCTGCCCGCTCATCTGTGCCAGCGGAGCCCAGGCACTGCCCCTCACCAGGCTCTGTCCTCCCAAACAAGCCCCAAACCACGTCCTCCTCTCCTCTTCCCTGTGCCCACAGTGCCCGGCTCCCGCTGGGCTCTGTGCACGCCCGAGCTGTGCCCAGCCCTGCCCGAGGCCTTCCACCTCTGTGCTTGAGGGTCCTTGAAATCCGTAAAATTCCACATTATCCCTCGCAGCAGCTGAGCAGCCGCTCTCAGGGCACCCGTGGAAAGCTCCCAAGCCATCCCCAGACGCAGAAGGGTTAATCTGGCCTCATGAATCCGCTTATTTTGTGGTGTGCCAGGGCTGCTTTAACATCAGGAAGGTCACAAACCTTTCTCAGAGATCTTCCTGAGAGGACTTGAAGGATGCAGCTGAACCTCTGGATCCAGCAAATGAGCTCTTCCATGCTCATCATCCCAGAAGCTGTTCTGAGGTGTCCCAGAAGCTGTTCTGAGGTGTCCTGGCTCTTTTGGGGCTCCTCAGCTGAACCAGAGGGCTACTACCAGTAGGGCTGGGCCCTGGTAGTGAAACGATTGGCAAGGTGAGCCCCAGGCTGGTTCCATGTGGACCAGAAAAGTTTGAGGAGGGTGTTTGTGGTGATCTGGCTCTTTATGGCTGCTTTAACATCACTGAAGTCAAAGCTGCCACCGTTAAAGCCCCTCTCGGAGCTCTGTCTGGCAGAACTTGAGGCTGCAGCCGGTTTGGGATGAGCCAAAGCAGTGGAACGTGTTTCTTCTTCATGGGCCCTCCATGGGATTGTTACAAAAACATGTTTTCCCTGACAGGAAAAACTACCAAGCAAAATTTTTATCATCCAGCAGAGAAGGGAAAAAGGAAATAAATTAGAAACCCAAACCCAGTCAACACTGTCCCCAGAAAAATAAGGGAAGGTTGCAGCAATGAATATAAATTAGGAATTAGAACATGTAGGTGTCTGATAAGGGAGGCTAAAGGAATCTGTGAAATAATAATGAGCAGGGGGGTTCAGGATGAAGGGAAAGCATCTCCCAAGAACGCTGAGAACCACCAGAATGCTGTGTTCAGTAACTGCTGGGCTGGGTTCAAATGGCAGAGTCAAAACGGGAGAAGACAGAGTCCGACTGGACCCTCCAGGAAATACCACCTGCTGAGCTGTCACCAGAATTCCAGGTGACAAAAGCACTGGCCAGGCAGTCAGGGGGCACAAACTGAAAGTGGAAAGTAAAACAGGTCCTGTGGCAGAGACCCTCTGTGCGAGCACCTCGGAGCTGGTGCTGCTGGTGGAAAATGAAGTTCCCTTCCCCTCCTCCTCTTTGCCTTCATCCCCTCTCCGTTCTTGGCTCTGACTTCCAGGCCGTGCTGCACACGGATCTGCTCTCACCGACGCGGGAAACGCAGCTCTGCAGCTTCCAGAATCCTCCAGCAGGAACCGGGCTGAATAACCCAGCCTGTTCTGTGCCACGGGGGCACCCGGGGAGTGCAGAGCAAGCAGCTCCTCGCTGGGCTGAGTTCAGGAGCCTCCTTGGTCAGCAGAAAATCACGGAGCTGATAAAAACTAATTGCAAAGATGCCTTTTATGAGTGCCCAGTTTTCCACGGGCTCTGCTTGGCCGTGTTGTTTTATTGATCAGAAACCTTCTATTATAGCTCAGGGAGGAAAACAAGCAGCCCTTCTGTACTCGTGTTTGCTTTTAATAAAACACAGCAAGCGGAACTTGCTCGGGGATGATTAAAACATAACCAGGGAATCGGAGGAAGAAGGGATTTCCTTCTGCCCGTTCAGCTCAGGATTTCCCGCTCCGTGGAATACCCACTTACCATGGAAATGCTGAAAGGGAGGAGAAATGGGGGTTGTTCACCTGTGTGAGACCTGCGGGGGACGGTCTGGGGTGAGGGCAGGGCGGCGTGAGCACAGATACCTGCAAGATGGAAGTGCCAGGGAAACAGCTCGGAGGAGAAAAGCTCGGAGCCAGAGGAAGGGTTTCCAGTAGCCGGGAATTCCCGCTGCACGGAATTCTGGCAGCGAGGAGGGCTGGGAACACACCCCACTGTTTGTTACCAGCAATAGTGACGATGGTGGCAGCAGATTAATTGTGGTTTGGGTTAATGCTTCTCTCTGGCTCATCCGCGTTTGTCTGCATCCCGAGAACTCCCTGCCCTCCCCTCCTGGCATCCCTCCCTGACACATGAGCTGAGAGGGGTTCTGGCTCTGCAGGGCTTCCCAGTCAGCTCCTTTCTTTTCCACATCCCTCCTCTTTAGCAAACATCTGATCCCTCGCTGCTCTCCGGGTGCCCAGACATTTATTGTTCCAGCTTTTGTTTATTTAAAAACAAACACACAAAAATATCAGCAGTGAGAGCTCAGAACAAGGATCCAAAAATAGGCAGCCCAGGAGAGACTGAAAGCTCCAATCTTGGCACACGGAAACGTTTTTAGGTGATGAAGACTTTTAACAAAACCCAGCTGAAAGCATCACCAGCAGGAAATGCACCCTGGAGAGCAATGGCTGTGGGATGTCCTCTGCAGCGGGATCCACTCCCCTGGAATCCACTCATCAGCCACGGAAAACTGCAGGGAGGCGCTGGGTCCTGTAGCTGTTGGTGCCAGGCTGGCATCCCCAGGTGCAGAGATGTCCCATGGCAGGAGCTGGGTGCAAAGGAGCTGCTTCCTCCCAGCCTGGGGCGGGGTCAGCCCTGTCCCACCCGAGTGCCCACATCTCCCGAGCAGTTGGGAAGATGGATGGAGTGCAAAACTCCAGTCTCCCTCCTGAGACGTTCTCTGGGAGTCTGTGTTCATCCCCGGGGAGCCGGAGGGGAAGGATCTTCCCAAGGAGATCGATGGAGCTGATGGGGATGAGCTGTGCCGAGGCAGGAATCACTGACTGCACGAGGAGAGGAAAGGCCAAGAGGACTGGGGAAAGCTCAGAGAACTGGGAGAGTTCAGCCTGGAGAAGAAACTGTTCCCTGGGAGGGTGGGCAGGCCCTGGCACAGGGTGCCCAGAGAAGCTGTGGCTGCCCCTGGATCCCTGGTAGTGCCCAAGGCCAGGCTGGATGGGGCTTGGAGCAGCCTGGGACAGTGGGAGGTGTCCCCCTGCCCATGGCAGGGGTGGGACTGGATGGGCTTTAAGATCCCTTCCAACGCAGACATTCTGTGATTCCATGATCAGTTAGGAAGGTACAGCATGGGGAAGGACACGAAAATCCCACACACAGAACACAGGGAATCACCCAACCCCCCAGCTAATGCTGGAACAGAGCAAACCCAGCAGCAGTGCTCACCCAGAGGGGTGGGACGTGGGAAGCAGGGAAGGAGCCCTTCCTCCCAGTGCTCCTCTCAGGTTTGCCCTTCAGGAAAGCCACGGGAGGGATCAGGGAGGAGGAACGAGCGGGAGGGAAGAGCAGAGCTGGGGCTGGGGGGGCTCTGCGCCAGTGACAGCACAGCCAGGGCTGCTCGTGGGGCTGCTCTGCAGATGCAGCAGCGTCTGCAGCAAGAGGAATAAACAAAGTCTGTCGAGGGCAGGAAAAGAAGCCACGGCAATAAAATGCAGCAGGGAAGATTTAGGATAGAGCCTAGAAAAATCCCTGCGTGTGCTTCCCCTGGGAGGCTGCGTAACGAGAATGTGGAATCTCCATCTCCAAATGTCGTCCACAGCAGGTGAAAATATAGCTGGGTCTGCCTAAACAGCTCCTCGGGGTCTCTCCCAGCCCTTTTTCTCCATCTGAGTCTTCTCTCCATGGCCTCAGAATCTGCTTTACAGCCTGAAAAGAAATACAGAGCTGAAACAACTGCATGACAGGCCTCGCAGATTTTCTTAGTAGGGAGCTGGTTTTTTAAGTGACAAATGGAAAGTTCCTGTGGGAAAAGTCTGATTTCGGTGTAATGTGATTTTCTGTGAAAAAGCCAAGATCACACAGAGAAGCTGCTTTTGCTGGATCTGCTGACTTGGTGTTGTTCTGAGGTTTTACTGGAGCCGCAAAGTTGGTGCTGACAAAAGATTTTGGCGCTGTTTTCTCTTCGGATGTTCTCCCTTCAGATCAAAAGCCTGGTTAAACACAATAAACCAAAGGTGCAGATAACAGGGCAGGAGGTTGTGTCAGCCCAGGGTTTCCTGCTTCCCTGTTCCGAGCCGCTTCTTGCTGGTTGCCGTGGCTGGGTTTGAAGGGTGTGTGGTTAGCACGGGTTCTCCTTCCCTCTTCCCGAGTGTGTCCAGGATGAACACCCAAATCTCTCCTGGATGTTGGTCTCCCAGCAGCTTCCCCTCCCTGTGAACCCAGAACTGCCTGTGAGGTGCAGGAACAAGGCCAGGCTTGGCACGTGACACGGTTAATCTGGAGGGAGCCAGGAAGGATGGGGAGGGACTTTTTACAAGAGCCTGGAGTGCCAGGACACAGGGAATGGCTTCAGCTGACAGAGAGTGGGTTTAGATGGGATATTGGGAGAAAATTCCTCTCTGTGAGGGTGGGGAGGCCCTGGCACAGGGTGCCCAGAGCAGCTGTGGCTGCCCCTGGATCCCTGGCAGTGCCCAAGGCCAGGCTGGACACTGGGGCTTGGAGCAGCCTGGGACAGTGGAAGGTGTCCCTGCCCATGGCAGGGGTGGCACTGGATAAGTTTTAAGGTCCCTTCCAACCCAAACCATCCCATGATTCTGTGATTTGTGCTGCTCCTTTTCACAGCGGGCTTTGGCAAGGCCCTTCCTCACCCTGTGCTCAGCTGGCTCCAGCCCCAGGGCACTGGGAGCCACTGGGGGAGCTGGGGCTGCACCGCTTGTGGGACTGGCGCAGGGAAAACCTGGTGCCACTCCTCCCTCCAAAACAAGTGCAGGGATAAATCACTTTGCACTCTCTATCTCCCTGAGAGATGGATTTATTTTTTATGTTCACCCTCATTCACTGAACGGGGGTTTTTATGAGAGCACATCTCTATTTCTATCATTAGCAGCACATGTGCAGAGCGGGGCTTTGGGTACTCACCAGTCACTCACTGCTCATTGTGATGTCTCCACACTTTTCCCTCCTCCCTCGCTCCCAAAGCAATTAACAGGAAATTCAGCTGCTGCCTGAATGGACACATTTCCAGCAATCTTCCTAAATTCTTTATTTACTGTAAAATGAGCGGGGCAAAAACTGCAACGTCAGTTCCTCTTCCGAGGCTGGATCCGCTCCCTCCTCGCAGCTCAGCCTCCCTCTGCCCTGCCCTTTCCCCAGCCCCATTCCGGCTTCTGATGAGCTGTGATGAAGAGCAGGGTGGGGGAACATCTGATCGCTGCCCATGAATTCCTGGAGGGAACAGTGTCCGGGGAACTGGTGTGACCAAGGCTGAGCTGTTCTCAGTCAGCGCGTGGAGCTGTGTCCTGCCTGCCCTGGACAGTGACCCGTGCTGAGTGAGCTCAGCCTCACTCCTGCATCGCCCAGAGCAGGGCCTGGTGGCATTTCCTGCCCTGCACAGGCAAAATTCTGTGTCTGCTCCTTTGAATAAGGAAGGTTTTTAGCAGCGGGGATAGGGTGAGGCAGCCACGGGACTGCCTGGGCCAGGCGAGCAGGAGATCGATGGAGAAGGTGAAGGGAACTGGTGTCCAACCCGTGCCTCCCTCTTCAAACAGAGCCTTGAACAACTGCTCCAGGAATAAAACACATCAAAACCTGGCCTGGCAGCGAGGGGATCTCGGGGATCCCTCGGACATCTCCCTTTGATGCTCCGCACAGCCCAACAAACCCTTCACAGGTCTGGGAACGCCCCAGGGAGCACCGTGCCCTGCTCTCGGAAAACAAAGGGGTGGGAAGGAAGATCTCTGGGCTGCTGGAAAGCTTTAAGGCAGCTCTGGATACATGAAAGGCTCAGGGGGCTCTCCCAGGCTTTCAGCCTGCCCTTGTTCCCCTCCTCTGGAGCAGGAGGGGGAGGAGGAAAAGGAGCAGGAGGAGGAAGAGGAAAAGGAGGAGGAGGAAAAGGAGCAGGAGGAGGAAGAAGAGGAGCAGGAGGCGGAAAAGGAGAAGAAGGAGGAGGAGAATGAAAAAGGAGGAGGAGGAGGAGGAAAAGGAGCAGGAGGAGCAGGAGGAGGAAGAGGAAAAGGAGGAGGAGGAAAAGGAGCAGGAGGAGGAAGAAGAGGAGCAAGAGGAGGAAAAGGAGAAGAAGGAGGAGGAGGAGAATGAAAAAGGAGGAGGAGGAAAAGGAGCAGGAGAAAGAGAAGGAGAAGAAGGAGGAGGAAGAGGAGGAGGAAAAGGAGAAGAAGGAGGAGGAAGAGGAGCAGGAGGAGGAAAAGGAGAAGAAGGAGGAGGAGGAAAAGGAGGAGGAGGAAAAGGAGAAGAAGGAGGAGGAAGAGGAGCAGGAGGAGGAAAAGGAGAAGGAGGAGGAGGAGGAGGAAAAGGAGAAGAAGGAGGAGGAGGAAAAGGAGGAGCGCTGCACCAGACAGTGCAAAAGTGAGACTGGTTTGGGGAGGTCAGCTCAAATGATGCCATCACATCTGGGATCTCCAAGGTCAAGGGCAGGATGGATGCAGGCCAAGGTCCAAAATCCCAGTGGGACACATTCACAGATCACGAAATTCATTAATTCTCTGTCCTCGGTCTCGGTCCCACAGAAAAGTCTTACCCACAACAGGCTGCTCTGCCTGATGCACTGACCTTGAGGAGCCCTAAGTCGTAACAAACCCTACAAAAACGCTTTTGTGCCTCAGCTGGGATATTAGGAAAGATCTCGGGCAGGTTTATTACAGAGGATCCAATCATGGTAAATCCACATTTAACTTTAACAGCCAACCGCAGACTCCGTGACCTTGCCTGGCCCTTCCCAGCCCCTGCTGTAAACCATGTGCTCAACAGCCTTTTTTTAATGATTATTTATCCTTCATTGGAAATTGTACCGTGCCCGGAGGAGCTTCCAGAGGCAGCTGAGGACGCTGGGCTTGGTTGAAGGCAGCGCCTCCTCTTGTGACAAAAATCAGTAAATTGGTACCAGCACTCCAAAACCTGAGCTACCATTAATTCCTGAGGGATTTACAGAGAGGATCTGGCCACAGTGAGCTGGATTGTTCATGCTGGCAGGAATTCTATTTAATTAGAGTGAAGGAAATAGAATTAATTAATAGAATTAATGCAGCGGGAGAATCAACTCTCTAGTTAAGGTGGGTGTTGTTTTCCTCAAAGGAATAATTCCTTTAAAGGGCAAGTTAGGACCCACCAAAAAGTGCAGCACTGCTGGAGTCAGGGGATTTTAGGGTAAAATAAACTCATAGCAGAGAAGCAGGTGATGATAGATGCATGTGGAGGGATCTTGAAGGACTGGGGAGAGCAAATGGTGCTGACGAGGGACAGAGGGGATGGGAGAGCTCAGGGAAGCTGAAATCAGACTTTCCCTGGACCCACCCAGAGAAAAAAGCAGCTCCCATCCTGAAGAGTTTCCCCAAGAATGAAAAACAGAAATGAAAAAAAGTCCGAAATAACAAATGATTCCTTTTGAGTGACTGAAAAGGCTCCCTTGGCTTCAGAGCATTCTGGGGGCTGAGAGCCCCCCCAGTTTCCCTCCCAGCCCTGGGAAAAACATCCAGGTGAAAGAAATGTCTGCCGGGCAGCTTTTGCTCGAGAGCAAAATCTGGTTTTATTTCAAGAGCAGCGGCACTCCTTTCCTCGTGCCCAGGCTCTTTTGTTCCCTTAGAAGCTGCAGCTTTGGGTGCAAGGAGCCTGGCAGCCACACCCGGAACCTTTTTCCCAGCAAGAACATTTACTTTTGGCTAATTTAGTGCTTTGCAGCTTCTCAGGACGAGTTTTTCATTTGCTTTCTGCCGGGCTGTGTAAATATGAATAAAAGTCAGTTGTTTCACGAGCAGGGCAGAAAATAAAATATATATATATATATATTAAAAAAAAAAAAGCTCCTTTGGCAAACACCCACATGGAAGTTTTTAAAAGCAGCCTCAAACTGCATCTGTAGGCTGCAGCTACTCCTCCACCCCCGTGTATCCCTGCACCCCGGAGAGGGGGTGCAAACAGGAAATCACCGTTTTTGAAGCCGCTTTTTGGGGTTTTTGTAAGCGGCTCCCCAGTCTGCAGGGGGGCAGTGCTGTCCCCGTGCATCCCCGTGCTGCCAGGCGGGAGAATTCCTGGAGGGAATTCTGGAGCTGTGCTGGGCAAGGTGTGAATTCCCTTCTGCAACTCTTTTATGGAAAATCGGCCAACTTTGGCTTTCCTGTGGCACAGGCTGGAGCCTCTGCAGTGGCTGGGGGCTGGGCACACTCAGGCCCAGCTGATGCAGGGTTTGGCACAAGCACGGAGACCAGGACAGAAAGGAGCTTCAAGAGGTGAAAGTAAAGGGATTTTGGTGGAAAATGCCCCAAAGTGCCCTGCTTTAAGAGGATTCCCAACTTTCCTGGCCAGCAGAATCTCTTGTGCCACCTCAGACCCCTGCCCCAAATGAATCTGCAAAGGACAATGTTTTGTATCCTGTTTTTCACAGGAATGCCAGGTCTTTCTTAAGCTGCTTTACCTGGTTGTGAGCAAACCTTTTTCCCTTTTTCTTGTTTAAAACCACAGAATTTCAAAATAAAGACCTTCATGGATGCTGCCTGTGCCCTTCCCAGTCTCACAGACCATCCCATCCATAAATCCCTGCAGCCTCCAAACTAATTTAGCACGGGAGGAGCACACCAGGAGTCCAGGTGAGCTCGAGAACAAGGAATATCTCCCTCCTGAGGACTCTGGAGATGACTGAATTCTGATCTTTATGCTGGAGATTTCTAGATGTAGATTAATTTTAGATTAAGAAATACGAATCATAAACTTTGCTGGCAACATTCAGATTCTTTCCTGTGCTTATTTGTGGGCCATGCACTGCAATTTTTTGGTTGCTGATGCTGCAGCTGTTTTTGTTCAGTTCCAAGGGACATAAAAGTCACAGACTGTTGATTCCTTTGTCCTGTTGAATTATCTTAGGGACTAAATCAGGTTTTCATTGCTACTCCTACCCACTGTAAATTCAGAACTAATTATTAACTAATGCCCAATTTTCAGTTACAAATCTGCTGCTCCCGTGGGATTTCTAACCAGTTCCTTTGCTGGAATATTCGTGGTGGCTGTAAGTGGCACAAAGCCAGAGATTCTTCGTGCACAGGGATTAAAAAGTGGGAATTTCTTGTCACGAGCAACGTGAGAACCGCAAAATGCTTTCAGGATGATTGTTAGAAGTCTCTTTTTGAAAATTTCAGCAGGAAATGGGAGTGGGGCAGTCAGCCCTGCTGGGGTGGGCAGGGTCTGTGAGCTTTGAGAAGTGCTGGCCGAGTGCAGGCAGGGCTTGAAGGCCTCCTGTCAGGAGGAACTTCAGGGAGGCTGAGGATGAGCTGGACCTGCTGCAGGAGAGAGCCTGGGAAGGCTGTGATCCTCCAGCGTGAGCAGGGAAAGGGGCTGGGAAGTGGCAGGGGTGCGCCTGCCAGAGAGATTCTGTTCCAAAACGGATGTGGTGGTTTGAAACACACGGGGTTTGGTGGCATTGGTTCACGGCCCCCGAAACACGGTGTTCAGAGCTCCCCAGAGCTCCAGGGAGATTCTTTTCCAGAGAGATTCTGTTCCAAAATGGATGTGGTGGTTTGAAACACACGGGGTTTGGTGGCATTGGTTCACGGCCCCCGAAACATGGTGTTCAGAGCTCCCCAGAGCTCCAGGGAGATTCTTTTCCAGAGAGATTCTTTTCCAAAACGGATGTGGTGGTTTGAAACACCCGGGGTTTGGTGGCATTGGTTCACGGCCCCCGAAACATGGTGTTCAGAGCTCCCCAGAGCTCCAGGGAGCGGGGGATCCTCGGCACTGCCCCTGCAGCCACCTCAGTCCCTGTTTCCACCTCCGAGGACCCAGCTGAGCTGGAGGTTTTTGGTGAAGTTTTTGGTGAAGGCAGTTGTTTGCTCAGCACCCCTCTCCATCCCTCATTGTTCGAGAATCCCAGAATCCCAAATCAGTGAGGCTGGAAAAGCCCTCCCAGCCCATCGAGTCCCAGCTGTGCCCCATCCCCACCTTGTCCCCAGCCCAGAGCCCTGAGTGCCACCTCCAGGTGACGCCTCCAGGGGTGGGCACCCCAAACCTCCCCGGGCAGCCCCTGCCAGCGTTCAACCAACTTTTCCAGGCAGAAATTCCTGCTGCTGTGTTTCACACCTGGCTGAGGTGCGAGGCAGGGCTGACACCGGGGACTCTGAGCTCTGCGAACAGCGCCAGGGGAGAGTGGGTATTATTTATTTAGTGTGATAAAGCAGCAGCAGTGGGTTAATCAAACGCTCATTAGCAACAGGTCGGGCTACAATTAGAGAGCCTGGTGCAGTTGGCCACTTCTCCCTGAATGCCAGCAGCCAGACATTGAGTGTCTGGGATAAAGTGGGGATTAGTTTGGGAAGCCAAGTGCCTTCAGGCACAGTTAGAGCTGCCCGGGGATCTTTGTGCCTCCCTTTATCCCAGCAATTAAGGGAACACAGGGCTCTGAAGTGGCACTCGCCGCTCTCTGAGTTGCGTGAAATCTTTGAACAAAAGCTCCGAGCAGCTCTCCCGAGTAATTAAATCGCATCTGAAAGAGCTTGAAATCCCAGGGGGTACAGAGCAGTTCTTTTCTCTCCTGCTGCAGGAGGGGGAAAGGAAAGCTCTGCTCCTCAAGCGCAGGTTTATGTTTTACACGGGTGTTTTTTCCCTTCTTCGTGCTGTTTTAAGAACCAAATCTCCACAACTCCGTTCTCCTCCCTGGAGAGGCCGTGAGATTCTGGCAGCTCACGCGTGGAAGGAAAGCAAACCCTCGATCAGCTCAAGCTGCACTCCGGGGCTGTGCTGAGCCCTCCAGTGAATGATTTGCTGTGCTTGAGGAATGAAGGGCTGGGGTCAGTGGCTGGGGTGGCTGGATAAATGCTCATCCCTCTGGATGCAGCACTTCCATCCTCAATCCACCCAGTTCATCTTCCCAGTCACAGCTTTCCCCTCCACCAGCCCAGAGAGGCCCCAGGTTCTGCTCTGTTCACCAGATCACCAAATCATGAAGCCACATGTCACAGAGTGGTTTCTCTCAACTGCACTGGGCTTAAGAGTCCCATGTGGAGTTGTTTTTATCCTGTATCAAACCCTCAGGTAATCCCAAATCAAATCCTTTTCTGAAATCAGAGAATATAGCGATTTATTATATCAATGGTGCTGTTGATTAGCACTGAAAATACCAGGAAGGCGAATTTGCTCTCCTCTAATTCCTGCTGATTTACCAGATTCTATTCCCCGTCTTTAATTCCCGATGAATTGCATTCTTCAGGAGCTATTTTATTCTTGTGCTGGAGAGCAGCCTTGGATTGATAGGCTTATAATTACCTAGGTTATCCCCTTTGTTCTTTCAAAATATTGATACTTTTTTTTTGTTAACTCTGACCGTCCGGGTTTACTGGGAATCAAAACCAACCACGTGTGGATTTGCTTCCCCAGCTCTTTGAAACCCTTTTCAAAGACCAAGGTGCCATTACCTGCACTCGCTAATCTGGAAGTGACCAGCAGCTGTTCAGTGTGTGGGGGTGGAAAACTCCATCACCACATAACAGGGTCCCCAAAATAAAATCACAGAATCCTTCAGGTTGGAAAAGACCTTCAAGATCACTGAGTCCAACTTTTGAAGTAATTATTGGCAGTGTGTCTTTTCTTAAATCGTGGTCAACAAGTTAAGTATTTTCCAGCTGATCAGCCTCACGTTAATTTTCTTTTCCTACCAGAATGCTCAGAATCAGCCTCTTCTGCAGCCTGCAGATCTGTCTGCAGCTCTTACTGCTTCCTGACCATTCCTAAACGTTCACCATAAATCCACAGCTACCAGCTTCCCCTTTTTCCATGTTTTCGGACACATTTTCCTTCTATATTTTTGCACAGCTGTGACCTCTGCCCCGAGCCTGCCCACGGGGTTTGAGGTGCTGCAGGTTTGTGACCTGGTGCTTCTCCCTCCTTTCCGTTCCCATCCTTCCTGCTGTTCAGCTCCTTGTTTCCAGCTCTGTTAGAACCAGGAGGTTTTGTCGACCGAAGCCCTCCACGGAGCTGAAAGCACAGACGGTGCAATTCGGCACAGCCCGAGGGATTTCTTAGTCAGAGTTACACAGAATTAGAGCAAAGAAAGACACCCAGGCCAGGAGATCCTCCTGTTCCTGCTGAAGTCCACTTGCAGAAGCATGAACTGGCTCTTGACACTGGGCTTCAAAGCGGGAGCTGATTTCCTGCTTGTGTTTCACAGCCTCCAAACCCAGCTCATGGCAGCAATAAAAATAAACCAGAGGCGTTCAATTCCGACACAATAAAGCTGTAGTCGTGCCTGGCCTCCAGATGGGGAGTGGAACGAGTCCACCACAACAACCTGTGGAGGAAACGGGGCAGGAGCTGAGGGCAGTGGGAAAGACAAGTTGAGCTCGAGCCCTTCTCGTTGTGCTGTGGATAAATCCGCTCTGCAGGGAGGAATTTTCCTGCCTCGCTCAGCCACTTTTCCCCTCCGGGGCCTGGGTGATGCTGTGCTGCCCAGGGGGGTTTGCAGGAGGACAGGGACCCAAGGGAGGGACAGAAATGGGTGAGCAGGGCTGTGCAGCTGGAAAAGCGAGGAATTCGTGTATTGAAATGTCATTTGGGGCAACTCCAGGGATGTCCCAGCACTGCCCAGGAGGGAGATGGTTCCTGTCACTGCTCTGTCCCTCATCCCTCCCGAGGTGGCAGCTGCTGGCCCGTGCTGGCAGAGCTCAGAGCACAGCAGTGTGTCTGGGATGAGGTGAATGTCCATGGGGATGTGCCTCCTCCATGGATCAGCTCCTGTTCACTTTGGGCAGCTCTTTAAACAAGGCACTGGAGCGTCAGAGACTCGGTGGAAGCGAGGATCCCGGGCAGCCCCAGGCACAGGGTGTGTGCAGCCATCCCAGGGGCTCAGCTGGGATGGTGCTGAGCATCCCAAAGCTCCTCCAGCAGCACCCCCCACGGCAAAACTGAGGGATTCCCGTCTTTACCAGCATTTCCAGCCCTCGTGGCTGTGTAAATAAACAATTTATTTGACACAGAAAGCACAGCTGGTGCCTTTCTGGGGCGGCAGTTTCCACACCCTGGTGCTGGTGTGAGGAGAAAGAAAAGCTGGGAAGTGTTTTCAGGAAGGAAGAAGTAAGTTGTGAGGAAGTTTGATGCCATGGGAGCGAAGAGGGAGCGTGGCAGCCCTGCCCAGATCACACACGGGCGGTGAGAAAGGACTCACCCATCCTCTTGCCCTCAGCTGTTAATTGACATCTCTTACTGTAATTTTGGTCTTCTAAGAGGCCCAGATCACACACTGGGATGTCTCCTCTCCCACGTCTCTCCTCTCCGGGCTGAGGTTTGAGAGTGCAGCTGAAGGCTTGGTTTGGCTACCAAAGCTGACAGTAATTGCTGGAGGTGAGAGCAGCGAGCTGTGAACACTCACAGTGCCCCTGTCACAGCAAATAACCCCTCGGCTTTTACAGCTGCTCCCTCTCCCTCGCACAAACACAGCCTGGGAGAGGCAAGGATCCGCTACAGATGTCTCTGCTCCGGAACAAAGTCGCCCTTGAGCAGCCCACGGGGACTCCACCGCTGTAAATATTTGATCCAGGAGGGCGGGCGGGCACAGCTTCCTCGCCGTGCCCTTTCCCGGGGAGCGGCCCTTGGATCCTGCCGTCTGCGGGGGCTGTTCTGGTGCTCCAGGATGGCATTTAGACTTCAGCACTGCCAGAATGCCCTGGTGTGAGGCTGAGCAGGCACAGCGGGCACGGCCGGGAGCTGCGAAACCCAAGAAAAGCCTGTTTGCACCCAAGGCGTGGCTGTCACCCCCCTGCCACCCTGGCATCCCTAAACTCAGCGCCTGTGGTTTGGGTGGTCAGGCCAGAGACTTTCCCTTCGAGTTTAAAGAGCTCTTTGGAAAAATAAAGACATTTCTCCCGTGTTTTCTGTTTAAAGCTGGACTCCATTTTATTTTTCGGGTGACGTGTCACATCTGTCTTTTAACTTGTCTCTGTTTAAGCAAATTGCTCCATTTTAACCTGTTGGAACGATGCCGGATTAAAATCAGCCCAGCAATCTGTCTGTGCTGACAGCTGAGGGACTCCTTATCAGCTTTGTCCTTCGTGGGGAGAAAAGAGAGAGCAGTGACAGGGAAGGCAAGAGGTGCTGTGGGAGGGGGCAGTGCCTTTGGCAGGAAGGGGTGGAAATAAAGCCATTTTCTCTGGGAGAGAACAAGATGAATCACTTTGATATTTCCTGTTCCCCAAGTGTTGTCATGGGCAGGATATTCTCTTACAGCACTTGGAGGGTTTTGGACTGTTCTGCAGTGATGAGCAAGAAATTGTCTTTGCATTGAGGTGTCTGTCACTTCAAAAATATCAGCTTAATGTGGGCTGGGGAGATCTGGTCCAGTTAACCTCTGCTAACAACTTCTTCTTCTCTGCTAACGATGGAGCTATGAGGAAAATCACCACCCCAAATGTGAAACGTGGTGGGAATCGAGCAACAGCTTTTTTTTTTTATTCAATCCCAGCTTCGATTTGGCAAATGTTCACTCCAGAAAGCGAGGAGCCTCTCGAAACCACAGATTTAGGTGGTGGTGGTGGCAGTCTTTATTTATGTTAGGGCGGTTCTTCTGGCCTCGGTCGGGAATCACGCACTGGATGGGAGCTAAATGACTCTGTGCACTTCCAAGAACTCCTGTCTGAGGCGTGGAGGACAGCACTTTCCAGGGGAAGGCTACACAGGCTTTTCGAACATCTGTGACACCTTTTGCTCCGTGTCACCCCATAAAAAAAAGGGTGTAAAAAATAATCTGTGACACCTTTTGCTCCGTGTCACCCCATAAAACAACGTGTGTCTGCCAGGAAACTGCGCCGCAGTCAGAGTCACCATCGCTGCCCACTGCGCTGCTCTGGAAAGCTGCCGAAGGATTGTTGTAAAGCAGATTTTTCACCTTACGCTCATGAAGAGAAGAACGAAGTCACTGCAGTGATAAGTCCAATTCTTCACCGAGAGCACGAGACACTCAGAAAATGAATTTAGTTTATTTTTACATCCCCCACCCTGCTCTGTGGTGCAGCAGAGCGGCTCACAAATGGGTGATTTTAGGGCTGTCTCCAAAGGCATTGGCAGAAGGGGTTTTAGTAGGATGTTGTAAAAGTGTGACTCAAGAAAGTTCATTGGCAAGGTTCACTCTGTTCCTTACTACAGGGAGGAAAAATACAAAGGAAAAGAGAGTTAAAAGTGACCTGGAATGATTTACAAATGATTTACACAGTGACCAGAGACCCGAGAGGGTAAAGGAGACCCTCCCGTGGAGTTGTGAGGTTCAGAGCGAACCCCCCCCTCACTCTCTAAATTCCACCAGGAGCTCAGGTGCAGCTGGGTGCAATCTGAGTCTCATGTGGACAGGGTTTGTGTCTAATGGGATTCACTCCATGGATTTCATCAGTCCTGATTGAGCAGCTGAGGGTCTGTGGTGAATAAAGGCTCTCAGCCTCGGCTGAGGGAGAATCTCTCAGTCTCAGGTAAGGAAGCTTGTTGTGTTTAAGGACAGAAGTGTTTGGCTCGCAGTCAAATTGCACACGAGGGGAAAGGTGTGTGAGACTCCATTCTTGCTCTGCTCCTTGGTGAGTGACTCTTGGGAAAGCTGCCACCTGCTATGCGTGTGTTAACTGTGGGATCAGTGTTCCCGGCTCTGGCATATGCTCATGTGTCCCTGTGCTCCTGTGAGGGTTTCCTGGAGGAATTCCTGCCTCTGGAGCTGTTCCAGCCTGCTGCTGGTTTGGTTAAGGGCTCAAATCCGTCCCTCCCAGAGCAGAAGGGATGGTGTGGATCTGCCCGCAGGGGAAATGGGTTTTGCGGAGTGCTCAGTCCACCTGAGACGTGCTTCATTTCGGGTGCCACAAGTGATGGAGCAGCTTCAGAACCCAGCACTGCAGGAAATGGGGGTGTGAGCTGTTCACAGTGACTCAACTCCTCTGTTGTCATCAGCTCAGCAGTGACAGAAAGTGGAACTTGATGGGGGCTGAGTGGGATGAAAAGAAACGGGATGGAGGATGTGTCAGCGTCTCGGTGAGCTGGTGCTTGCAGGGAAGATGCTGTGGCCATTGCTGGCACCTGGGGGGACATTTCCACCTCCACGGGGCAGGCCAAGGCCACCACGGAGAGCAGGTGAGTCTGTGGTGCCTCGGGACAGGGTCACCTGCTGGCCACCAGCCAGCCCCTCATGGCTCTGACAGGCGAAACCTTCGTTAATGCCTTAAAGCCACGGGGCAGATCCATCCATTTATCCGTGTCCTCCTTGGGTTTTCCCACTCCCTGTGGAGACGAGGAGGGGAAGGGGCGGAGGCAGGACAGTGTCTGCCGAGGGGGCTTTGTGGTGTGCCAGGTGAGGCAGCGAGCTGAGCTCAGCTGGATCATCCCTGAATTCCCCAGTGCCACCAGCGCAGCCTTTCCGTGCTGGTTCCTGGATTGCCTTTGTTTGCTGGGGGGTTTTGTCTGTTTGTGAAAGTTTTTTTTCCATTTTAGAAATCTACGGTTCTTTGGGGTTGTTTCGGTTTTCGGTTTTGTTTTTACTCTTACATAGAAAGTTCCGGTTATTGTAGAAGTCTCCATGATAGCGAGATGGTACAGATCTTGTGTGACCTCAGTGCACATTGAAATTACATTTTTTCCCAGAAAAATAAAGCAAGAAAGATGTCCCCTAACTGGAATTCCAACACACAAAACCACTGAAAAATTCTTCCTCCATTTTGCAGGAGAAATCAGAATTAGTTTTCTGCTGATATCCTAAAGAGTGAAACTGTATCAGGTATTTTGTCCTGTGGAAGAACTCCTGAGCAGGAGCACAGGAGAGTGGGGTTTTTGGGTTTTTCCTCCAAATTCAAGTTGGAGGGCAGGCCTTAGGGACACAGAGGTGAATCTCTCGACCTCTCACCCTTTTCTTCACAAAATACAGCAGCAGGTTTTTGAGTCACCAGATTCCAGAGCGCCCAAAGAATCACCAGCTGAAGGCTTAAGCCACAAAAACGGGGGCCAAACTCTACCTGTTTGATCAAAATATCCTTTTGATTCCAGCAAATTTTACTTGCAAAATTAAGTCCAATCCATCCATCCTGAGTTACTCCTCGTGGCAAGCGCCGAGCCGGGCCTGGAGAGCGGGGGTTTTATTCCAGTTTTCCTTCGAAGCCCTGTGGCCACAATGGCATTATTTGCATCTGGGCTGGCACTAAGGGCGCTGTGGTGGTGGCTTTATCCCCGGCTCCCGAGAGACAACACAAGGGGTGATCAACAGCCTCGAGTGCGCCGAAACTGAGCCTATTTTTTCCCACTGGATCAGCAGCAGCGAACGCACAAGCACGTTATTAAGATGGTGCATTCATTTCTCCGGAGCCGGGATGGAATTTTGATAGAGTTAAAAACCCCCATTAATATTTACATCACTTAGTGGCACTGGAAGTGAGTACATTTATTTTAACTCGAGCTGCAAAGCGTTTAGTTCTTTGTAATTACAGCGCCGCTATTAAGTATTCATAAGGCTGCACAATAGGGTGTCACAGGAAGCCTGGTTTAATTTAGTGGTAAGTCAATGTTTTAGTTTTGTGTAAAAACAGAAACTAATTTACCAAGCCTTCTTGCTTGTGTTTTCCCACCTGGGCTTTGCAAACTTTCTTCAGCCTGGCTCCGTTTAAACTACTTTTTGTAGTTTTGAAAGTTGGGAAGGTGCTGGGGAAGCCTCGCAGGCGCGCGGGTAATTTGGGATGGGCACAAGCAGGCTGGGCGAGGAGCTGGAAAGCTGCGTGATGGAAAATGACCTGGAAGTGCTGGTCTAAAGCAGCTGAACGTGAGCTGGTGGGTGCCCAGGTGGCCAAAAAACCACGGGCAACCTCGCTTGGATCAGCCCGTGGGTGTCTTCAGTGGGGTAAACTTGCATTTATGGGAGATCCTGGAAGTAATCCCTGCATTTCTGGCTCTCTCCGCTGCAGGATGAGGTCTCTTCTATGGACGCTGAACTCCCAGCTCCCTGTGCCTGCTGCCTGTGATGGAAGAACTTGATGTGAATGTGAGGTAGGAGGAAGGACTGGGCTCCTGCAGCCCCCGAGCTGTGGCGGGGCGGCGACCCTACAGCGCGCCCGCAAAGCTGCAGGGTGGCATTTGCTGTTTGCCTGCGGATAAAACCCTCTGCTCACGCAGCAGGGACTGGTTTGGGGGTTCCTGGAGTTCTCTGAGGACCCGGTATTTGGATAAGTGTCAGGTGTGGCATAGACAAGTCAAGGATTTCCTTTCAGCAGAAAAAACGTTATGAATTTTGCAAAGGCTGCAGCGTGATGTCGGGGAGAGACGTTCCTGGGAATTTTTGACAGTTCAGTCTGGAACTTGCATTCATCACGGCCCGAGGGAGGCGGCAGACCTCATTTTCTCTAATTCCAGAGTAGAAAAATAAATGACCCGCGAGTATTCCCTATTTGTATTTTATTGGATTTTTTTTAATTTCACGTGACTCGGCGATCGTTATTGGGCACATTTATTATAGGCAGTAGGTTAATGAGATCCTGTCAAGTGGTTTGAAATGAAAACTTCAAATTGGTTACAGCAATCCAGAGAGGCCAAACTCCACTTCTCTCGGGCTCTTACCGGTGTAGGTTGCAATTGTGCCGTGCACAGGGGTGAGCAATGGCCTTTGGAAGGCTCTTAAAGCCTTCCTAGACCTTGGGCAAGGCTTCCATCGTCTCCTTGCAGAGCATTCCCGGTTGGTCTGACAGCCCCTCCTTATGTCATGGTAGCTAAATCTCACTTCTTTGTATTTTTGGAGCACAGGTGACTCTTATCTACACCAGTTCTGCGTGGCATTTTTGGCCATTCTTGTGCGCTTTTCCTTCCTTCTCTTCCTTCTTTTTCTGCCCTGCCTTTTTTCCCTGCCCTTTTCCCCACCCCTTTTCTTCTCCTGCCCCATTTTCCCCCTCACACCTTTTTTTTTTGGTTCTTCCCACCCTTTTTTTTGTTCTTCCCGCCCTTTTTTTGTCTTCCCGCCCTTTTTTGTTCTTCCCGCCCTTTTCCCCTGCCTGGGTTTTTCCTGCCTTGTTTTTTGCCTTTCCCACCCCACCACCTTTTTTTCCCTGCCTTTTTTTCCCATCCTTTTTCCCCTCTGCCTTTTTCCCCGCCTTTTTTTCCCATTCTTTTTCCCCTCTGCCTTTTTCCCTGCCTTTTTTTCCCATCCTTTTTCCCCATCCTTTTTTTTCCCCCTCCTTTCCCCCCTCTTCCTTTCTTTCCTTTTCTCTCCTGCTTACCCACTGCAGCAAACTGAGAGCTTGCCCTTACCTGAGAGCCGGAGCTTTGCTCAAAGCCAGGACCTGATTTTCCTGGGCTGGCCGACGTTTCCCTCGGAAAACCGCCTTGGTGCTCTGTGCTAGTGTCTCCAGGAACAATTCCGTGGGTGAGGGGAGGGCTGTTTGTGGCTGTGAAATGGTTCTTCACGTCCCCACCACCCTCAAGGGCAAGGTCCCTACAGGAGTTTGGCTCCTGAACCCTCTCCTTTATGGGCACCGGCTTTTCATAGCGGGGTTTTTCCCCCCACACGTGCTAAATATTGATCCCACAGTGGCGTTCCGGGCAGATTTTGGGATATTGTCCTGAGTACTTCACACTGGATAAAGGGTTCTTGCTTGCTCAGGTGTGGGGGAGAGGTTGTTACAGTCTGGGTGAACAGCTGAAAGAAACCCACCAGCACCCTGAGTGCGGGTAAACAGCTTTTACAAACCCCTTTTTATCGTAGCTGCTGGCGAAGGCAGACTCCCTTTGCTAAATCAGCTGTGGAAAAACAAAGTATTATTTCAGTTTGCCACAGCGGTAATTGCTTTTTATTTTTAAGCCGAGCCCCTAAACCAGCTGAATTTTAGACTGATGTTAATTGCTTCCAAACTTGGCTTTATCAGCTTTAGTTTTCTCGGTTTGTTGCCGAGGGTATTTTTGTGGCTTGAAAAGTGCAGAGCCCTCCAGCAGTTCTGTGTGCGGCTCATTAATCTTATCCTGACTTTGAGGAACGAGCAGCAAGGTGAGGGAACAAGGAGATCAAACCGGCTGGATTTGGCTGCGTTTGTTTTGAAGCAAAGAAAAGCTCCCATTTCTTAACCCAAAGCCAGGGAATGCCGGTCCTGACAACAGGACCCTCCACCCGTGCCCTTGGGAGGGGATGGTGCGTTGGATGAGTCCCAAACCCTGGAGCCTGCCATGCTGGCTCAGGAGGCTCCTTTTCCCTGTGGATCGCCGGAAGCGGAGCTGGTGGTGGCCGGCTCTGGGGTGGATTTGGCACCCGGGTGCTGTGCGCGGGCAGGAAGAGGCAGGGAAGGTCCTCGATCTCTTCTCCCCATCCAGACCTGGGAGAAACGGGAACAAGAGTCACAGAGGGAGAGAGAGGGACCCAAAGAGCCGTCCCTGGAGCCCTGGGGATGTCCTGGGAGAGGAGCTGGGCTGGTCCTCGATCTCTTCTCCCCATCCAGACCTGGGAGAAACGGGAACAAGAGTCACAGAGGGAGAGAGAGGGACCCAAAGAGCCGTCCCTGGAGCCCTGGGGATGTCCTGGGAGAGGAGCTGGGCTGGTCCTCGATCTCTTCTCCCCATCCAGACCTGGGAGAAACGGGAACAAGAGTCACAGAGGGAGAGAGAGGGACCCAAAGAGCCGTCCCTGGAGCCCTGGGGATGTCCTGGGAGAGGAGCTGGGCTGTGCCCTCAGCCCCCCTTGCTCGGGACGCTGCCAGCCACGTGTGAGGACTGAGGGGGACAAGAGCTGGGCTGAGAGGTTGCAACCAAACAGGCACCAAAATGACCCAAAGCGTAGGAAATGGAAGGGGTTTAGGGAAGAGTCTGTGTGCTCCGAGTGCCCTGGCAGCGGGGATTCATGGAAAGCAAACAGGATTCCTGCAGCAGGCTGCGATGGGAGTGTTTATTCTGGTGTGTACACAAGCTCTTTTCAAAACCTCTCCAGCTTCTACACTTGGAGTCATTAAATCATTGTTTATCTCAAGCCCTTTGATCACACTTCTGTTTAAGGTGAGAAATAACAGGCTATAAAATGTCATTTAACTGGCCACAATCAGCCCAGAGCTCTCTTCCTTATTCCCTTTCCAAGGGAAGATCAACTCTAACCCTCCTGTAATACTGGCAGCACCCATCCAGAAAGGGATTTGCTCTTGCATTTCTGCAGAGATAAATGAACTGATTGAGAAGATTTTTTTTGCCAAACCCTGTCTTCTCCACCTGGTCCCCCAGGCTGGGGAAGGGGCTGGAGCCCCAGGAGCGGCTGAGGGAGCTGGGAAGGGGCTCAGGCTGGAGAAAAGGAGGCTCAGGGGGGCCCTTGTGGCTCTGCACAAGTCCCTGACAGGAGGGGGCAGCCGGGGGGGTCGGGCTCTGCTCCCAGGGAACAGGGACAGGAGGAGAGGGAACGGCCTCAGGCTGGGCCAGGGGAGGCTCAGGGTGGACACCAGCAGGAATTTCCCCATGGAAAGGGCGCTCAGGCCTTGGCAGGGGCTGCCCAGGGAGGTCTGGAGTGCCCATCCCTGGAGGTGTCCAAGGAAGGGCTGGAGGTGGCACTGAGTGCTCTGGGCTGGGGACAAGGTGGGGATGGGGCACAGCTTGGACTCGATGGTCTGGGAGAGCTTTTCCAACCTCAGTGATTCCATGAAATGTTATAAGGAGCCAGCTGAAAGAGGCTGTGGGGTTTTGCCAGGTTTATCCTCTCCTAGGGAGGAATCCACAAACTGGGAGCACTCAGACACCTGGGGCACTTCTGAATCTGCAGCCCCAGAGTTCACAGAGCATTCCCCACCTGCCAGCACCAGGGCAAAGCAGGAGGGCACAGGGAAGCAAGGAATGATAAAGAGGCTCAATTTCACATTTTTGTGCTACCAGCCAAAAATTTCCAGTAGTCAAAATAACCATGGGAGAAAAGTTCTCTTTCCAAAATGCTCCCTCCAGCCCAGGCACTGCTCCATGGGGGAGTCATCAGCCTGGGTATTTTTCATATTGTTCAACTCTTTTCTCAGTTTCTAGGGAAACACTTTAAAGCACTATATTTATGGGAACATCTTTCCAAACACCTCCGCCAACACTTAATTAATGGAGTTTTTAAGCCTGGCTCCAGCTTCTGCAAATTAATAGTGTGCTCCCTGATGGCAGCTGTGGAGCAAGGGAGACGCACGGGCTCTGTAAATAAAGCTGGAGGGTGCAGAGGGGCAGCTCCTGTTTGTGTTGGGAGGCCAGGCCATCACACACCTCTGTGAGGCTTCACCTGTTTCTGTTAGAGCAATCTGTGCCCATGAAAATTTCCTGGACTAAAAGCTGGGCCATGAAAATGAACTTTTTGGTGTCTTGCATCACGTCTTTAGCCTCAGTGTCTGCACAGAGGGGCAGCGAGTGGGGATCTGGAAAAGGTTGTGGAAGGATGTGAAAACCATCCCAAACACTGGGATATCCTGGGGCAGGCCTGGCTCCAGGGCTTGGCAAAAACGGGCTGGACCTTATTACCAGCTTTTGCCCAGGGCTTTCCAGGACACCTTCCTTGACCTTCCAAGGCTGACCCTCAGCGTTAGGCTGGCAAAATTCAGTTTGTCCCCATGTTTCGGAATTCCTGAACAGCCGTGCTCAGGGATGGGGAGTAAGGAAGCTGGGAGGGGGTGTCAGGGGGTCCTGAGAGACAGGACTGGAGCTGTGGGGTTCATGGGGCACCGAAAGTCACATCAGCAGAGTTGGGCTCCTCCTAGGACAGGCGCGGTGTCATGTCAGAACCGTGGGGTGGGCTCTAGGTGGAAATCTCCTGGCTCTGCTCTCAGTGAGTTAGAATTCCTTGAGCTGCTTCTGGAGAAGTGGAGCAAGTCCCGAGATCCTGGTGGGAGATGTTTCCTGGGAATGCAGCCTGGGGAACAGGTCACCTGCCCCAGATGGAATGGGAGCGCAGCTGCAGAAGGAGCCCTTCAGTCAGGGGCGGGGAAAGGCGCAGAGCTGGGGGTGATTTGCTGGCAAGGGATCGGTTCTCAAACTGACACAGGTTTTTAGGATCAGCCTGCGCTGAGCCAGCTGGGAGAGGCAGTCCCAGATCCCAGAGTTCCCAGCTGTGGATCAGACTTGGAGCTCACAGAACCTGTGAGTGCAGAGTCCGTCCCTGATGCCACCGAGACGCCTCCGGGTCGTTTCAGGAACGCCTCTGCCTTTGCATTCCCTCTTCCCCAGGAGTGGCTGTTTCCAGGATCCAGGGGTTCTGCAGGTGAGCACGTTCCTGCTGGAAGCTCCTGCCCTGCTTAGCCACAATTAAACACAATTAACAAACACTCCCGGGGCTTCCCAGAAATGTGCTGGTCCTGACGCCGGGGTGGGATCTGGGTTCCATCTGAGCTGAGAGCCTGCACTTCCCATCCTCAAAGCACCTTGACCTCCTCTCTTGTTTATTTGAAGTGAGAAATGTGATGAGGCTTTTGTGGAGAGCATTCAGAACATGCACTCAGCTGGGGAGGCAGAAGGAGGTTTAAATAAAACCAGGAATTTAAGTGCTCTGCTCTTGAGTCAAGGACATTCCATGCCCTTGCTTACTTAGAGAGGACACCTGCCTGGAGCCTCCACACACGAGTGAGGGCCGTAAAAAACGAGCTGGGGAACATCAGGGGCTGGAAGGTTTCTGGCTGCCACTGCTGGAATTATCTTTACCAAACTTTGGTTTTTCTGGCAAAGCTCAAAATGAGCTGGGAACTGGTTTTGTATGGCTTGGATTCACACAGGGGGTCTGGGGAGGGGGGGGTCTCAAATAAAATGTGTTCTAGAAATCAATGTTTTATCCTGCCTGTGCCAAGGCTTCCATTAGCAGGGGTAACAGCAAGGAACTTTTTCGTTCCTCCGGAGGCTTGAAGCTGGGAAACTCTCCAGGAAATATTAGAAGTTAGACAGCCAATAGCTGCATTTGTCTTTTGCTGTCCAAGGTGTAAACAAGCAGTGGGAAAAGGGCACAGCCTGGGTATTTTAATACCCAGCCTCAAGCCAGGACCCTTCCAAGGGTCTGGACTAAATCCCTCTCATTTAACAATATTTTCCGGACTGCAAATATTGTTTGAGAAAGCAGGGCAGGACCTTCATGGTTTCTGATCTGAACATCTTCCAAGTCCCAGGCTTTGGGCAAAGATGGGAACAAAGGCTTGAAAAAGACAAGTCAGTGTGAGAATGCTGAGAATGACTAAGAACTGCCTTAGAGTGTTTTGATAGAGTTAACTTTGGGGTAACAAATCTCTGGGCATAGGGCAGGGCTTATTTGGGTTGGGTTTTTTTCGCAGGAAAAGGTATAATAAGACAGGGCAATAAATCCTTTCAGCCCAGGAGCAGCAGCTCATCTGAAGAGCTGTGGGCTCCGTGCACTCCAGTTCTGCCCCTGGCTATTGCAGGAGGCACCACACAGATTTCTGTGAGCAATCTGGGCACTCAGAGTAAGTTTAGCATGAGCCTAAACCTTTATTTTCTCACTCTGTGCCAGAGGGGTTCATGTCATGGGTCTGCACCCAGTCACTCCCTGTTTCTGAACTCCTGAGCTAGAGCTTGAGTTCACACGTGTGTAATGGTGATGTCTCTGGCAGGTAAAATTGTTCTGCCCAAAAAGCAAATCACCAACATTCTTGTGCAGAAGCACAGCCTGGACTCTGCCTTCAACACCTGGAGAATGTGGAGGGGAAACTTATGACAGTTAATGAGAATATTGGCAGTGAGGTGCTTCGTTCCATCAGCTCTCCCGAGCGCGGCTCTGTGGCGTTTGTTGCTGAACTTTCAGCCTTGTGTGCGACAGGAGACGGGCGAGAGCCACTTAGGAAACGGGATAATCACTTTGTGGGATGTACACCGAGAGTCAGGATCGCTTTTCTGCTTCTTCCATCACCCTCTGCTCAGGTAGTTTGGTAGAGGCTGTGGACTCGCTTCGGAGGAGCAATTCTAATTAGGAACTGATCAAGACATTGCTGATTAAAGGCATGTTTGATCTCTGGTTTTATTCAGCATTTACAAAGGAGAAATGATTGTTACAACGTCTCTGCCGCGCTGTGTGGTGTGTCTAAATCCCTGCCTAAGTCAGAGATTTGGGTTTTCTCATTGTCAGGAGTATTTGATAACCCCATTAAAATACTCTGACTGCACAGAGTCAGAATAAAATAGAATGGTTTGGGTTGGAAGGGACCTTAAAGCCCATCCAGTGCCACCCCTGCCATGGCAGGGACACCTTCCACTGTCCCAGGCTGCTCCCAGCCCCATCCAGCCTGGCCTTGGGCACTGCCAGGGATCCAGGGGCAGCCACAGCTGCTCTGGGCACCCTGTGCCAGGGCCTCCCCACCCTCCCAGGGAACAATTCCTTCCCAATATCCAATTTAAACCTACTCTGTCGGTTTGAAGACCAAAGGGGGACGCTCAGCACGTGAAGGGGACAGTTGGATTAAAACTTGAAGACTTGAAAATATATTATAAGGAACAAAGAACGGTCCAAGGTGCCGCAGAGTCCGGGTGGATGTGTCGGGGTGGGGTTTGGGGCTCTCCTGTGGAAGTTGTTAGAGGATGCAAAACAAAGCAGTTGCAGCAGCTGCCTTTGCTCCGTGTAAATACTGTGATCCTAATCTCGTGCTGATTTCATGAGTTAATTTTAGCTTATATTTTAGGTGACAGTCTAATGGGCTTTGAGGATTGTACTCACATACATCAGCCCTGCAGCGATATCTGCTCGCGTGTGGGTGTAAATTATGTAACTCCGGATCTGCTGCCTGGCACGGAGCGGAGCCAGGGCTGCATCCTGCCCTGCAGGAGGTGCAGGCAGATGTGGCTGCTGGGTCAGGTCGTTCCCAATTCCTTAGAGAGCCCCCAGGGTTCGGGCAGAGCCCGGAGCTCCCCAGGGCTGCGTTTATTTCCTCCCTCCTTCCCCAAGTGCAAACTCCTGCCGCGCTCTCTGTCTCAGACCGTGATAAAGACTCTCATTGTCCTGGATGAGTTTTCAGATCCAATTTCCACTCTGAGCAAAGGCCCGAACTCCTGCTGCTGCCAGCTGAGGAGAGCGCACGGAGCAGCAGAGAGCTCGCGGGTTCCTGGGTGCCCCGGGTGCGAGCCTGGCTCTGCGCCTCACCGCCAGTCCTGGGGGCAGTTTGGGCACCACAGTGGAAAAAGTACCTCTGAGGTTTGGGAGAGCCTCCCAAGGAGGGACACACAGATGGGGAGGGGTCTGGAGAGGCCGTGGAGGAGCAGCTGAGGGCACTTGGAATGTGCAGCTGGAGGAGAGGAGATGGAGGGGAGACTTTTCAGGGCCTGCAGCTCCGATCTCTGCTCCCTGTGACAGGGACAGCACCCAGGGAGCGGCTGGAGCTGTGCCAGGGCAGGGTCAGGTTGGATATCAGGAAAGGTTCTTCCCCCAGAGGGTGCTGGGCACTGCCCAGGCTCCCCAGGGAATGGGCACGGCCCGAGGCTGCCAGAGCTCCAGGAGCGTTTGGGCAGCGCTGCCAGGGATGGACAGGGGGGGATTGTTGGGGGGGTCTGTGCAGGGCCAGGAGCGGGGCTGGATGATCCCTGTGGAACTCAGGATGTTCCAGGATTCAGCCCCAGAGCCGGAGCAGGGCTGGAGGCACCGCTCCGGTGCCGGTGTCTCCCCGGTCCCGCCGTGTCTGGCAGCTCCAGCAGGGCCCCGTTCCCGAACGGGAGAGCGCTCCCAGCACGCACTGATTGACTGTGCCAGCCCACACACGGCAATTTTTAAAGCATTTAAATAGCCTGTCTTCTCTGCTTCATCTTGACAATTGGTTTTAATCAGTGTTATCAGCTGCTTAAAACACTTCATTCTCTGCAGCGCCGCAGCTTTCAGCCTCCGGGAGATTCATGGAGCGGAGGTGCAGGATTTGGGATGTTATCAGGAGTTTTGTTTCAAACCAGCACAAAAGCAGAAAACCTCATCCCTTCCCTCCCACCCCACCGCCACAATTTATTTGTGGGTTTGTGGGTTTTTTTGCAAAAAACCACTCAAATAAACGAGTCATATGACCGACTTATGTTGATAGGTGGAATGCTGTTTATTCCTGGCCTGTCAATACTTTAATTAATCTCAATCTGTTTCTAAAACAGAAGTGAAGGACATAATTGACCGGAATCTGTCAGGAGTTGTCCTGCCATCTGCACGGGCTGAAGTGAAGCAGCACAGGCAGTGTAGCATTTAAAGGCATTAAAGGAAATCAAATGCTTCTGGATTAATGCTGACTTCTGATTCATATTTTAGAAAAGGACGTGGTAACAGCTGGAAAGGCAGAGAGCGAATAATCTGTTCGCTATTGTCGTGTTTCTGTGCTAAACATTATCAAGTTTACTCATAAAATAGCTTATCTTGACTTTTAGGTGCTTAAGACTCAGACTCGCGTTTTTTTATGCCTAGGAATAATCAGGGGAGTAGGAAAGAGGAGAGGCAAAGGACAGCTTATTTGTGGTTATGAAATACGCAGTTACAGAGGGAAAAGCCATGGCTGGGAACAGAGCAACCCAACCCTTCCCTGTACTCCCCACACCCCCGGGGCACTGTTAAACCGAGAAGAAAACTCTTTCCGACCTCCCTCTGCCCCGAGCTTTTCACCCCCTTCAGCGAGGCTGGTGCACGTCCCTTGCTGGGCAATGTTCCCTGCGATCCCCGGGATGCTCCCGGTTCCCTGCCATCCCCGGGACGCTCCCGGTTGGTTCCCTGCGATCCCCGGGACGCTCCCGGTTCCCGGCGCAGGCGGAGCTGTCCCCTCCCGTCCCGAAACGGGCCATCCTCTTCCCGAGCTCTGCTCCTCCGCCCCCGGGGCACGGCGTTGCTGCAGCCCCGGCCCTGTCCGTGCTGCGGGGGCTCTGCTGCTCGCAGGGATTCCCCTCTGCGCTGCCGGGGCTGCGGTGCGTAGGGAGAAGCGGAGCGATGTGCGTGCTCTGACCCCAGCGCCGATCTGCGCTCTTTAATTGCCGCACGGAATATGCACAAGCGCTTGGGTTCATCCGGAAAAGCTGGGGTGTTTACAGGAAAGTGGAAATTGAGCTTGAAAAAGTAATTACCCTTTTTTTTTCCCTTTCACCTTAATGACTATGCAGAAGAGCTTTTTAAATATGTCCACATGTGGGTTTTAAGCATTCATTCCCCATCAGTATTTCACCTTTTTCCTTAAGTGATTTCTGTATTCCTACTAACCAGCAATCATTTTGCCTGAATCTCATTTCCTCATAATAGCAAACCCATCAATTTCTGCTTTATTAAGCAGGGGAGCGGAGCTCGGAAGCCGGAGCACTCCGCTTTGATAAAAGATGTTGTGCAAACCATTGATTTTAATTTACAGCAATATCCACTTCTTCCATTATTAACAACTCGGAATTACTAAGGCTGAATAATTAACATGTATTCCTGCTTGATGATGGATTATTCCGAAGGCAGAAGCAGCCCAGATGAAATCCCTCCTGCACC
Source organism: Gymnorhina tibicen (assembly GCA_013399875.1). Lineage (NCBI taxonomy): Eukaryota > Metazoa > Chordata > Aves > Passeriformes > Artamidae > Gymnorhina > Gymnorhina tibicen. The sequence goes on along the minus strand of VXAZ01009472.1, from coordinate 317,621 downwards.
CCCAGTGAGGCATCCGCCTGTTTAATGTTCCCCAGGGGAGCGGTGGGCACGGCACGAGAGAAATGCTTCCAAAAGTGTGATCAGAGCAAATGTTCCTCTCACGATGTGCCAGGGTGAGTTCCTGCCCTGCTGGGCTCTGCTCAGAGCCTGGCTGGTGACCAGTTCTGTCCAGGGATGCCACCGCCCTCAGGGCAGGGTTGTCTGGGGTGCACAGGGTGGGAACCGTGGGTTTAAAACTCCCGAGGGTGAAAAACCCCTCAGGCAACGTCTGGTGAGATGTGGCTCAGGGCTGGGCTCCTCTGGCATTTCCAGGGCTTGTTTGGATGAGTAAAACTCAATTTCTGTGTGCCAGAAGTCTCTAATCTTTTTTAGCTTTTCTCCGGATCAGGAGGACTCGGTGAGATCAAGTGTAAAAAGCCCGGGATGTTGTGTAGTAAATAAAAAGTGACCCCAGAGTCAGTCAAGGTAAAACAGAATAACAGTTCCATTTTTCAATTACCTGAACAACCTCGCAGCATCAATCCTGGCTGTCCAACACCAGCTCCGTAGGCCGAGAAGAAATTTCCCTGCTGAATTAGTGTCAAGTGTTGCTTTTAATGCCAGTTTATCTCCAGCCACACCTGATAACAGGAAAAATCCCCCTCGTTCCCACCTGTAAAGTCACACAAGCAGGTGAAGGTTTCAGATGCATTTTATTCAGGATATATAATCAGAAATAGCTTTAGAGGAGAAGTGGCTCAAAATTTTGTAATAAAACCGGGTTTATGAGGAGTTTATTGCATGCTGGGTGTTACCTTCCTGCTTTGCAAGCTCTGAAAAAAGAAAACCCAAAATTTCTTTGAAACAGCAAATTATTTGTAGAAATGCAGATTTAAAATATGGCTGACATAATGTGGGGAGGAATTTTGTGTTATTCTTCCTTTTTCTTTTCTTCCTCTTCATTAACTGAAAGAAATAATTGATTTCAAGGTAGGGGGAAATTGGGCACTTGGAAAAACTTTTATTTCCTCTCCCTAACTCTGGAAAAATTACTAATTAAAAAAGGGGGGGAAAAAAAGAAAAAAAAAAAAAAGAAAAGCCAGACTGTTTTGTGGCACGGAGTGAAGGGAAGAGAGAAAAAGGCAAAACATTGTGTGGATTTCAAAATTCAAGATGTAAAATGCTCGCCTTGAGGAAAGTTTGAACCCATCACTCTTCGTCTGTCACTGCAGTTCCTGATGTGCTGTGACAAGGACTAATGGGCTCAGACTGAAAGAGGGGAAATTTAGGTTACAGGTGTGGAAAAGATCCTTCCTCGTGAGGGTGGGGCTGGGATGGATTCCCAGAGAAGCTGTGGCTGCCCCTGGATCCCTGGGAGCGTGCAGGGCCAGGCTGGATGGGGCTGGGAGCACCCTGGGACAGTGGAAGGTGTGGAGTGGGATGGGCTTTAAGGTCCCTTCCAACCCAAACCATTTAGTGATTTTATGATACTAAAACCTTGGGGGGAAAAAAAAAGGAAAAATGACAGGAAAAAAAAAACCCCAAAATGTTTCTGCATGGAAAATGGCATCATTTATTGGGGTGAGAAGAGGATGGAAACGTTTCTGTGCAGAGGCTCTGAGCTGGACTCTCAGGAATCGGGCCCAGCTCACTCCAGCTCTCCCAAATGGGTCCCTCCAGGGCGTGTGGAGGCTCGTCCTGCCCTGGGTGCCGTGGGTGCCGTGGGTGCCGTGGGTGCGCTCCCGGTGCCGCAGGGTGGGGTGGGTGGGAATGGCCGTGGGTGGAAGGGGTTGTTGGGAGTGGCCCGCAGTGCCAGGCTGCCGTCAGTGCCACCCCTCCCTGTGCCACTGCAGCNAAAGAGGGGAAATTTAGGTTACAGGTGTGGAAAAGATCCTTCCTCGTGAGGGTGGGGCTGGGATGGATTCCCAGAGAAGCTGTGGCTGCCCCTGGATCCCTGGGAGCGTGCAGGGCCAGGCTGGATGGGGCTGGGAGCACCCTGGGACAGTGGAAGGTGTGGAGTGGGATGGGCTTTAAGGTCCCTTCCAACCCAAACCATTTAGTGATTTTATGATACTAAAACCTTGGGGGGAAAAAAAAAGGAAAAATGACAGGAAAAAAAAAACCCCAAAATGTTTCTGCATGGAAAATGGCATCATTTATTGGGGTGAGAAGAGGATGGAAACGTTTCTGTGCAGAGGCTCTGAGCTGGACTCTCAGGAATCGGGCCCAGCTCACTCCAGCTCTCCCAAATGGGTCCCTCCAGGGCGTGTGGAGGCTCGTCCTGCCCTGGGTGCCGTGGGTGCCGTGGGTGCCGTGGGGGTGCTCCCGGTGCCGCAGGGTGGGGTGGGTGGGAATGGCCGTGGGTGGAAGGGGTTGTTGGGAGTGGCCCGCAGTGCCAGGCTGCCGTCAGTGCCACCCCTCCCTGTGCCACTGCAGCTCCTCTTCCTCTCTCTCTCTCTCTCTCTCTCGTCTCCCCGTGTGCTCGCAGTTCGAGTGAGGGCTTCGGCATCGCGGAGAAGATCGTGCTGCTCTCCTTCATCTCCGCCGTCATCCTGATGGCCATCCTGGGCAACCTGCTGGTCATGGTGGCCGTGTGCCGGGACAGGCAGCTCAGGTGAGCCCGCCCAGGTGGCCACCACGGGGACAAAGCCCCTCCTGACGAGCTGAGGGCAGGGACTGCCACCAGAGAGGTGCCCCTGCCTTGCAGAGCCGCCCTGGCCTCGGCTCATCCTGCGGCGCTGGCACCGTTTCAGTTCCCATCCTCATCCTTTTTGGCATTCTCGGTGTAGAAAACCAGACAAATCAGTGGAAAACACGGCTAAGCAGCAGCTCCTAGGAGAAGCAGGCTGGCCTCTGCCCCTCTTCCATCTCAGATTTCCTGAGGAGCTCATCAGAGATCCACGCAGACCGTGGGCCAGCCGTGCAGCACCACCACGACCCGGCAAATGTTGCCCGTGGTTTGAGGGGGTCACAGGCACAGTTCCTGTCTGGAGGCTGCTGCTAACCCTGGGAATTGTCAGCCCAGCCTTAGGAGCAGAAAAAGATATTTAACAGCCTCTATTCGTGTGCTGCGTGGGATTTTTAATGGATTTAATTCTATTTTATTGTTGTGATTTAAAAAGTACTCTTCAAGTTAAAATTACAGCTTCAGTCTAGATTATTCTCTGTGCTTTCTGAAAGGATTTTCTCCATTTACAAGTTAAAATAAAATCCCCCTCCTCCACCCCAGACTCTCCAGTGCAAGCTGTGAGGCTGAGCCACATGCAGAGGCCTGCGAGCATCCATTTGCCCCCTCTGGGTGAGCAGAAGGATGTGTTTCTGCCAGGAGAACGGTGGATATTTGGCTTTAAAAGCCAGGAGCAAGCCAGGGGTGACCATGTGAAGTGAGGAGTGTGTTAGAGAGGGGTTTTTAGTGTGATGGAGCAGATTAAACCCAAATTCAGGCTGGAATCTCTGTCCTCGTGTGGAGGCTGCTGCACTGAACCCACCCCTAATTTTGTGATGTGCCTTGCAGGAAGATCAAGACCAACTATTTCATTGTTTCCCTGGCCTTTGCTGACCTGCTGGTGTCGGTGCTGGTGATGCCCTTCGGAGCCATCGAGCTGGTCCAGGACAACTGGATCTACGGAGAGATGTTCTGCCTGGTGCGGACATCCCTGGACGTGCTGCTCACCACAGCATCCATCCTGCACCTCTGCTGCATCTCCCTGGACAGGTACGAGCTGGGGAGTGGCATTGCTTGAAGCTCCTGCTGGGTTCTGGGTTATCCTGAGCTGCCAGAGGGCAAAGACGGACCTGATTGGGAAGGGCAGAGTAACAAATCTCTCCCAGTGGCTGATTTTGGAGAGAATCCTGATGAGGGCAGGGGAACTTGGAGTGGAAGGAGATTTGTGGTGAGGGCCTGGGTTGTTCTGTGCACAGCTCTGTTGGCAGCTCGGAGCAGGTGCGGCTCTGTTCCTTCTTTGAAGTAGAAAAAGACACCTGGACTGTGTCCAAAGGTGGGATGGAGGGAGGGGCATCGTGCACAGGGTGTTGTTCCAGCAGGGATGTTCCTCTGCTCCCAGGGAACGGGGACAGGATGAGGGGAAGCAGCCTCAAACTGCACCAGGGGAGGCTCAGGCTGGACACCAGCAGGAATTTCCCCATGGAAAGGGCGCTCAGGCCTTGGCAGGGGCTGCCCAGGGAGGTTTGGAGTGCCCATCCCTGGAGGGGCCCAAGGAATTCCTGGAGGTGGCACTCAGTGCTCTGGGCTGGGGGCAAGGTGGGGATGGGGCACAGGATGATCTTGAAGGTCTTTCCCAGCCTAAATCTCCTGGGAGATCCTAAAAACTTTCTTTCAAACTTTTCTTGCCACCTAAAAATAAAGCCCAAAGCCTCTATAATTTCTGGCGAGCAGCTCTGTTTGACTGCTGTCTGCAGTTTTTCAGGGTAAATGGCAGAACTTCCATAAGGACTTTTCACAAGATAAACACTCAGTAGAAAGCATTTTGGCTATTCTGTTAATATTGAGAGCTTTTTGTTGTTGTTGTTGATTTTGAGTTCTGTGTGGAGATTTCTATACCTTTAAAACCACTGTTACTGAGTATTGCTAACAGGGCCAGAATAACCATAATTATTCTCGTCACTGTGACAGCTGATATTTAAATACGTGGTATTTCAATGTCTTGAGAGCCTGAGTGCAGCCAGACTTCCCGAAAAAGTTGCTTAACCTCGGTATTGATGGGCAGCACTGCTCTGGGGTGGGAGACAGGGCACCAGCACGGGCAGTTTTGTATCCAGTGAGAAGCTGATGTCCAACAAGCACAGCTCCTGTCCTTATCTGCAAGTTTCGATGGCTGGAACGCAAATGGGAAGCTCGTTATCTTCAAAACATTGACAAATTGCCACTCTGAGCCAATTACCAGGAAAGCAGATGTTGGGCACCGTGCTCTGGACACGACCTCGCTCTCTGAAATGTTGGAGTTTGATTCTCCAGGCTCTTAATTAAATAGAGGGGGCTGTGGAGAGAGGGGAAAATGGGATTTCAGCCCCGGATCTGCAGCAGGGGATGAGGATCCTCCTGTGTGGGGGGCACAGAAAGGAGGCTCCCCCTGGAGACCCCCCCACATCCAGAGTCCGCTGCCTGTCCCCAGCAGTCCCCAAGATCCTGGGGCAGCCTTGGCTCGGAGTTGATGCTTTAGGGACACCCCTCCACCTCAGCCCTTGGCTTTAAAGCTTGCTGGCAGAAACTTGAATTTCTCTGACAATTCTCAGTTGGTTTTTTCCACGGTGAGAACTGATTGGGAGCAGGGGCCAGAAGAGATGAGGAGAAGGTGGTGGATGGCCCCAGAAGGGCAGAGCAGGAGGATGAATGAGAGGTTTCTGTGGAGGGAAGGATGACTCAGCCCAGCTTCGATCTGTTCTGCTTCCCCAGCGCCTCCCTGGGCTGCAGGGGCAGCGCTGCTTCCTTCCCAGGGCTTAATTCAATTCTTTTTAGCTGTTTGCTCTTGTGTTCATTCAGAATTTATGGGAGTGTGCTGCTGCTGGTTGGTATTTTTTCTGTGATCTATTTGCTGCCTTCTGTTTTATTCCAGGGCATGCAAGCGTGAGCTTTAAGGGGTTTTTTAAGAAAACTGGGTGGTTAATCTCATCCTAAAGACTCAGTTTGGAAAGTCATTCCCTTCAGCATATTCACAAAGTGTTGCTTGGAAAGACTTTTATCTGATAATATCTCGTATCTATTTCCACTGCTGCCTCCGGGAAAGAAGGAACAAGCACTGAGGCTCGAATTCTCCAAGGCATTGGAGAAAATCTGGAGAAATCACCACGTAATAAACTGATTTTACTGCTCAGACACAGGGAGAAAAGCACTGCAGAGAGCCACTGTCAGTCTCAGCTGGAAAAGGGATTTTCCAAGGTAGCAAAGGTATCTCAGGGCTCACAGAATCCGAAGTTTGCTGCCACCACCTCATGCTTTTTCATCATCTCTCTGATATTCTAATAAAATAGAGAGATTTACCCTTGAAATATCTATTTATTGCATGTTTTATGCACACATGTCCATTCTTTGTGCCAGTGCAATAAAAAATAATTGCGCTGCAGATAAACAGACCCGGGAGCTCTGAGGGAGTCTCCAAACACAGCGGACCTGTCAGGAGAGGCAATTTTCTCCTCCAGTATCTGCAGTCCAATTTGCAATGCAATTACTCCTCAAAGTCTTGTGAGGGAGGGAAAAGCAACAGGGAAACAAAAACGTCTGTGGTTTTGGGTTTGGGTGCACGTCTGGCACCTCTGGATGCAGCTGGAGTATCCTCTCCTGCTTCCTGCACCCTCCCGGCTGTCCCAGGCCGGGAAGGTCCCCCCAGGCTGTGTCCCTGCTGGGTGCTCTGTCTGATGGAGTGTTTCCAACACTGGCACACCACAACCCAGCCCCGAGTGCGTCTGTCCATCCCGAACCGATCCTACATCCAGGCACAGCCCAAAATCCCCGCTAAGCCAGGGCTGGAGCACGGCAGACGCGTCCCGAGCGCGTCAGGGCAGAGCGACAGATGCTCGTCGTGCCCTTTGCAAACATTAATTACCATTAATGGACCGCTCAGGCAGCAAATGAGCGCAGTCCTGTGGGAAAGGGGATGTGGTGAAGCCTCCCAAGCCCTGCGGTGCCATCCTGTGACAGCAGCCCTGTCCCTGTGCCAGGGCACGGAGCGCGGCCCTGGGGGACACGGGGTGGGCACTGCCCTCCCGGTGCTCCAGCACAGCATCCCGTGCTCATCCCCTTTCCCTGGCATCACAGACAGGCACGAGGGACTGACTGGTGCCCACAGGATGCCCAGGCCATGGCTGGGAGCACAGGGTGTTTTCCCAGACTGGGAGGAGGCGGCTGTGCCCAGCGGTGCCCTGTGGAACATCTCCCAGGGCCACGGGGAGGTTGTTAGCGGGGAAAATGACTAAATTTTAAATAGTCAGTAATTAATGGTTGCAGTCTGATTAAATGCCCCAAATTCCAGCTGGAGTTCTGGCCGGGCTGTAGATTCCCTGTGCCCATTTCACCCGGGTCTGGAGAGGCAGCGCAGGGAGGGGCTCAGCAAGGACAGCTGGGGCCCGTCCCCGCGGCTGTGAGAGGTGACAGAGCTCTGGGGCTGTCCCTGCCAGCCCAAAAACCATCCCGGGCTTTGCAGAATTCCAGTCTGAGAGCATTAAGGAAAATCCCAGAGCAGATGGCCACGGCACAGGCCGAGGGATGCTCTGTCCTTTATTAATCGTTGCAAACCCTCTAGAAATATTTCATTTATTTTGCCACTCCTGCTGCCAATAACCCTCCACACACCTCAGCCCCACGGGGGCCGTGGAGGAGCCCTCTCTCTCCATTTGGCAACACACATTTGTTTGTATTCCCTGCTAAATTTATCCGGCTCCAATTAACTGTTCTCTTTAGCTTTTTTCTCGGTGTAATTATCTCAACACCAGCAGGCCGTTGTTTTTCTAATAAGAATTTAATTTTGTTACATGTAATCATTTCAGGACATTTTCTTTTTCGGGACCAACGATGCAGAACTTTGTTTTCTTTGGCACAATGAGAGCCCAAAGCTTATTTACTCGGGGGGAAAAAGGAAAATAGAAAGAGCTGTTCTTTCCAAAAACATGTTAAAATCTGGTTATCCGGAGGCCAGAACCTGTTTTCACTGAAACATCACAACAGCAGTGCTGGATTCACTTCCCACAGGCACAAATAAATTGAAATTGTGGCTCCTTAGGTTCATCACTTGGTCAGGGCTCAGCTGGAGGCTCTGTCTGGATTCCCTGAGGGACAAGGACAAGGGCAGTGACTTCCCGCTGACAGGGGGCTTGGCTCTTGCACCCTGACTTTGGGAGAGAGCCAGCAGCACCCACAGTTTTCCCATCCTTTTGTCTTCTCTTTTTCAGTTTTCCCATCCTTCCGTCTTCTCTTTTCCAGTTTTCCCGTCCTTCCGTCTTCTCTTTTCCAGTTTTCCCGTCCTTCTGTCTTCTCTTTTCCAGTTTTCCCATCCTTCCATCTTCTCTTTTCCAGTTTTCCCGTCCTTCCGTCTTCTCTTTTCCAGTTTTCCCGTCCTTCTGTCTTCTTTTCTGCTCGGTTGTGTCAGGGGGTGCAGCATTACTCAGTGTGAGTGCTCGGTGCCTGCCGTGTGCCCGATCCCGGCGCCGGCGATGATCAGGCATGTGCCGTGTACATCGTTTTGCACACGCACACGACACCGAGCGGCTGGAAGTGCGGGCCACCCCCGGAGCCAGGCTGTTCCTGAGGGCGGGGGTGGGTTTGTCTGTCTGAGATAGCTCCAGAGCTCCTTGCAGGGTACTGCCTGAGCCTGCAGGCTCCCAGCTGCGCTGCAAACCGGGGAGATCCCGGCATTCCTCTCCGAGGGCGAGGAATTCTCTCCTGCAGCTCACGAACTCTGTTTCTGCAGTGCCCGGGAGGCCAGGACGGAGCGGTGGTGTGGCCAGAGCATCGCCGGGCCTGAGGCGGGAGCTGAGCGCTCCAGGGCAGCTTTTCCACAGCCGTGGGACTGAGGAGGTGTTTGGAGAAATAAGTAATTCCCTGCCAGGGCCCACAGCTGGGTCGTGCTGCTGTCAGTCAGATCCAGGCTGTGGAACTGCAGTGGTTCCTAACTGGGACCTTCCAGTGCCTGAGGGAAGATGGAAGAGAGAGCCAGGACACAGGGAATGGCTTCCCACTGACAGGGGGCAGGGATGGATGGGATATTGGGAAGGAATTGTTTCCTGTGAGGGTGGGCAGGCCCTGGCACAGGGTGCCCAGAGCAGCTGTGGCTGCCCCTGAATCCCTGGCAGTGCCCAAGGCCAGGCTGGACAGGGCTTGGAGCAGCCTGGGACAGTGGGAGGTGTCCCTGCCATGGCAGGGGTGGAATTAAATGATCTTTAAGGTCCCTTCCAAAGTCCCTTCTCTGTGATTCTGTGATTCCCGCGGTGGCCAGAAGAGCCACAAGGCCAGAGAAGTGATGGATTCCTTCTTTTCAGCCACCTGTGAAATGTTAGCACTTGATTCATTCCTGTGGCAAATGTCTGATAGGGAAAAGGAAAAGTATTATAATAACCTTTGCTTTATTGGAAACACTCCGGTGTGTCCCCTTCAGTGGAGAATGTCACTGCAGAGGAGAGGATGTTCCACATCAGCTGCTCTGCTGTGGTTAACAGGGAAGTGAACATTTGCAAGGAACTTGACTGATAATAGAGAGAATTAATATATAATTGGGCCCAGGCATGGCATTAATCACGTGTATGCATCACATTTTATGTTCATCCATCGCACTGCCAGAGCAGCACATGCCAGGTATTCCTCGAGAGCCCAGGAAAACAGCTCTGCCTTGAGGTGAAGCAGAAATACAGAGCATGTCTTTATTCCAGCCCCTGACCGAAACCCCTGATAATCTCACAGATAGAATTACTTCTCTCCCAGTGAACAAACAGCTCGGAGATGCTCAGGCCACCGCACAGGGGTGGCTTCCAAGCCTCCTGCTGGCACTCACAGCTGCCTGTTGCCCGGTTCCTTGGATGGAAATCCTGCTGGGCTCTGGAGAAGCGGGTGCTGTGCTCCTCTGCCTCCTTCCCCGTCACACGGTTGTCACCCATGCCCCGCTCAGGGCACTTGGTCACCCCAAACAGTGACAGGAGGGGCCCAGCTCGGCTCGCCGAGCGCAGAGGAAGTTCTGGTAGAGGCACCAGCGAAAATGAAATAAAATAAAATCTCTTGACGTGAAAGTGGAGGAAAATTGCTGCTGAATCACTGGGAGGGAAGAAATATGAGAGCTTAAGGTGTCATTTTTACAGGCATAATTTTTACTCTAATGGCCTTTAATAGCAGGAACAATTCAGTGCAATTCTTTCAGCTGCAGCAGGGAGAGGAGCAGAGAAATGTGATCACTCAAACTGCTGGCAAGAATTGTTTTCCTGCTGTAGTTCATTAGCAGCGTACAGTGCTTTTCCTTCCCTGTTTGCTTATCCAGCTTGTCAGGGGGGAGCTGCTCTCTTGGCTGGTTTCATCCTTTTATTTATTGGATTCCTTCCTCTGCCCTCTCTGCAAATAAACGGAGTCTCTCGTGGCTGGGCTTTGATGCCTTTGATGTCCAGCACTTTCCAGCGGGTGGCTCCGAGATAAGAAACAATTAAACAGTGCAGATATGGATCCTTTGAGCTGAGGGTCAGAGGAGCAGCTCTGATGCCAAGGGAAGCTCCCTCTGTCCCAATGAACATCCCCAAAATTCCTGCTGGAATTCGGTGTCGCTTCACTTCCTGGGACAGGGACCGGCCCCAGGGGAGCTGGAGCTCCACGAGAGGAACATTTCACTCACAGGTCTAAAAGAGCAGCTCCTGGCAAACCCCATTTCTTTGGAAGTGCAGCTTTCCAGAGGAACGGGCTGATTTTTCATCAGGAAACCAGAGGAGAAGGGAGGAATTATCCAATTGCAGGAGCTGAATGCCTGTTTCAGCGTTTTTCCCCTGTGACATTTTGAATCTTGTTTCAAAGAGACTTTTAAGAGATGTTTTCTTTTGACACTTTGATATTATTTTGAGCCTCTGTGTGGAATATATCATCTGGTTTTATCAAAATAAAGCAATTCAGTTGACTCCACATGACTTTAAAAAGAAAAAAAACCTTAGGAAAAATGGAAATTCTTGTATTTTTGTGCCTGTTTAGGACAAAGCTCTTGGTTCCCACTCAAATCTTGATGAAATAAATGCACATCTCGAAGAGCAGCTCCTTAATACACACACGTGTGCTTGCTGATTTAATTTCTCTAATTCATGGTTCTGCTGACCTCATAAAACTTTTTTACAGAGTTGTGCTGAAATCCAAAAATCTAAAGGGCGAAAAATATTTTATTGGGAACCTGAGACTGATTGTCAGGTGGGGACCACTGAAAGTCTGCAACTGGGTATTTGCTGCTCTGGTCCTCTTAGGAATAAATAATAATTTCAGAGCCATGGGATTCCCAGTTTTAGGTTTGCTCCCCCTTCCTGATGGAGAGCTCCACCTGCAGGGGGTGGCACAGGGATCAAACAAGCAGAAAATTCGATTTCTTATCCCTTTGAGAAGACGTTTTTAGTTCATGGTTGTTTTAGGAGCAGGGACCTGTTGTACTTGGGATGCTTTGAATGGATCAGGAGGAGGAAGGAGAGTTCAGGGCACATCCCCTTGATGGTGCAAAGACACCTTTGCCCCGTCCTTGGGAAGGTTAAAGCCCAGCTGGAAAAGAGGTGGATTCCTGGGAAGCAGAAAGGGAGCTCGGTTATGGAAAATCAGCCTTCATTTTCCTGGCATTTTCACAGCTTTGGGAGACTTTGTTAATTTGTGGTACCGGCTTTTGCAGCCTTGTCAAAAGAAATGCCCAGTGCAGGTAGGAAATTCAGCTAAGGCTGATGGAAGGAAGGGATAGGGATGTCCTTGGAGGGTGGGGACACCCTCAGTGCAGAGGGACAGGAGGGCTGGATATGGAATGTCTCCCTTGCCCCGCGACCTCAGACAACCCACAGATTAATCTGTGCCTCATTCTCCCTGGCTGGGAAGCAGAAAACTCTGGCTTTTCCTTGCAAGTCACGGCGAACCTGTGGAAACACCCCGTGTGAGAGGCCCAACGGAAGCAGGCTGCAGACTCCTATTTCCCCTTTATTTTGAAAAGCAGCATAAACAGAAAGGGCTTTACCATTTAATTTTTAGAAGGCTTGGAAGGGTCCCCTGAGTGTCTCCCCCGTTTTCGCCCTGCAGGTACTATGCCATCTGCTGCCAGCCCCTGGTGTACAGGAACAAGATGACCCCGCTGCGCATCGCGGTGATGCTGGGAGGGTGCTGGGTGATCCCAACCTTCATTTCTTTCCTCCCCATCATGCAGGGCTGGAACAGCATTGGCATCATTGACCTGGTGAGTAGCCGAGGTCATCCAACGTACTGGGTGCTGGATGTTCTTTAAAAGGAAGTTCTCAGGGAAGAGGGAAAAAGGAGAAACTTCCTGTTCCCAGTGCCGAGCGGCTGCTGAATNTCCCCATCATGCAGGGCTGGAACAGCATTGGCATCATTGACCTGGTGAGTAGCCGAGGTCATCCAACGTACTGGGTGCTGGATGTTCTTTAAAAGGAAGTTCTCAGGGAAGAGGGAAAAAGAAGGAGAAACTTCCTGTTCCCAGTGCCGAGCGGCTGCTGAATTTCTGGAGGGGATCCTTAAGGGGGGTTGAAGTGACTCTGTCCTGGAAGGGCTGACACGGGGACAGTGGTGGCCCTGGGAGAGGATTTTACCCACATTCACTCTCAGTTCAGTGTGGAGTCCTTGGAAAAAAGGCCAAGCCCCAGCTGGCCCCTGACAACGCCTCAGGAGTCCTTGGTCCCCTTGGCCTTTGCAGCTCTCACTTAAATAAGAGACAGGATTGTTCTCTTGTTAGAACAAACAGGAGCTCGTAGTGCCAGGACGAGGGGGACGGCTGCACGCTGCCAGAGGGCAGGGTTAGGTGGGGTACTGGGAAAAAACCCGTCCCTGTGAGGGTGAAGAGGCCCTGGCACAGGGTGCCCAGGGAGGTTGTGGATGTGTCCAAGCGTCCAAGGATGGTTGGACGGGGCTTGGAGCAACCTGGTCTAGTGGAAGGTGTCCCTGCCCATGGCAGGGGGTGGCACAAGATGATCTTTAAGGTCCCTCCCGACCCAACACGTTCTCTGATTCCCACTTCTCCCCTCCTTCCGTGCCTCGTCCCCCCATCCTCCGCACCCCAGATCCAGCAAAGGCAGTTCAACAAGGCCTCCAACTCCACCTACTGCATCTTCATGGTGAACAAGCCCTACGCCATCACCTGCTCCGTGGTGGCCTTCTACATCCCCTTCCTGCTGATGGTGCTGGCCTACCACCGCATCTACGTGACGGCGCGGGCGCACGCGCGGCAGATCCGGCTGCTGCAGCGCGCGGGGAACCCGGCCGAGCCCCGGCAGCACCCCCAGGAGCCCCGGCAGCACCCCCCCGACCAGCACAGCACCCACCGCATGAAAACCGAGACCAAAGCTGCCAAGACCCTGTGCATCATCATGGGCTGCTTCTGCCTCTGCTGGGCCCCGTTCTTCGTCACCAACATCGTGGATCCCTTCATAAACTACACGGTGCCCGGCAAGCTGTGGACGGCCTTCCTGTGGCTGGGCTACATCAACTCGGGCTTGAACCCTTTCCTCTACGCCTTCCTCAACAAGGCCTTCAGACGTGCCTTCCTCATCATCCTGTGCTGCGGTGATGAGCGCTACCGGAGGCCTTCCATCCTGGGCCAGACCGTGCCCTGCTCCACCACCACCATCAACGGCTCCACGCACGTGCTGAGGTGAGTGCCGCCGCCGCCGGCCGCAGGAACCCGTGCAGCGCTTGCTTCCCTTTCGCCGCGCTGGATTAAGGGCTTAGGGAAGCGACGGGGGGGGAAAAAAGAAATCCCGAGGGTGCTCGGACGGCCCGGGTTTGTAGGAGGCCAGGAGCGCGCGTGGGAGGCGCAGCTTCTGCAGAGGCGTGCTCGGGAAAGGGCCGGGAGGGTGCGGAAGCCGCGTGTGAGTTTTGGTGGAGTTTGGGCAGAGGGATGGGGACACCGAGCCTGAGGTGGGAGGCGCAGCAGGAGGAAGGGAGGGAAGTACAATTAATTCCCAGAGTATCAGAGCGAGCTGCGGGCCCTGGAGAGAACCAGAGGTGTTTCTGTGCAGCTGGCCAGAGATTCGGTCTAGATTTGGGTTTTTTTGGTAGACGGGTGCCTGAGTGTTCGCACACAGAGAAGGACCTGGTGACTGTGTCGGTGTTCGGAGCTGAACCTGCCCAGAGACTAAACCAGGCACCAAGCACTTCCCAGCTGGCTCTGATCGTGCCCCAAGCTCCCTTCTGCAGAGATCTCTGAAGCTTTGGAAAGAGTCCTGAGCTCCGTCAGGGATGGGAGATGGGGCAGGGCTTGTGACAGCCTCGAGTCAGACCCCTCAGGCTTTCCAAGCCATGAAGGACATTGCACCACATTTATCTTCTGCTGATTAGGATCAGTTTGGTGGCCGTGGTGCCCTGTCCCAGAGCCCCGGGGGTGTGATGGATGTGTGGCACCGTGCCAGGCCCGGCCTGTTTCTTCAGGGACATCCAGATGCTCCCGTGCTGTGGTGGGAGGAGGGAGAGAGCAGCCCTCGTCCAGTTCTTGTTTTTAAAAGTCCCGTTTTGCCCTGTTATCTCCTGCCTTTCCAGTCTCTCCAGTTCCCTCTGCTGCCTCCCCTCCTCTCTCCATGTGCTGGGGGGATGCAGCTCTGCACACCAGCCCTCCACAGAGCAATTCTTGTCCGTTCTCAGCCCTGGGACTGATAAAAAGTGTGGCTTCTGTCCCTGGTGCAGAATATGCGCCAGTGGTGGTGACAGAGGGGTGGGCATTAAAGCAAACCTGACCAATTTTAATTTGTGGATGGTTCATCTCAGGTGAGGAATTTTTATTTCTTCGGTGCTTTGCTCTTAAATACCAAAAAGGTTGGATCCAGCACGGAGGGAAGAGAAATTGAGCTAGGCAGGTTCTCCCAAGGCATAAATACAGTTTTTTCTGCCTTTGAAATACAAGGGGCTGTGCCCAGCAGTGAAATACTGAAACCTTCACGTGAGGGCTGGCTGCTCCCAGCCCCACTGAGGAGCTCCAGAGGGGCTGCACCTGGATCAGACCCTTCTTTTCCAACCTCAGAGCTGCTTCTTCCTGACCAAGAGCTTCTGCAAACGGGGACGTTGTGCCTGTGGGATTTTACAGCTGCTTTTCGTCCCCTGGCAGGGACAGCAGTGGCGAGAGGGACAGACCTCGTGCTGAATGTGGGGCACTCAGCTGTGACAAAAATTAGTGCAATAAATGAGCTGTAAATAGATGGAATTTCTGGGCGTTCGGGGGTTCTGCGCAACGCCAGAAAAAAAGCCAAAACCATCTGAAAAATGCTTCGTTCCCCTCGAAACAGATTGTTTGCAGTTCTTCTGTCATGAGTAGGTGTTTATTCAGCACAAACCAACAAGCTCCTGCCTCCGTGAATCACTGAGCTCCTGTACTGCATAAGTGGATGGGGAGCCAGGTCAGCGTTGCTGGAATTCCTGGAGAAAACAAGTTGTGAGATTTTGCCACAGCAAAGACGACGACTTTGGGTGAAATATATTCGAGCAACGATCAGAGCGGACAAACTCTGGAACATTTGGGTCAGGGGGGTCACTCTGGTGTGTTCCCATTTCCTCTCAGAAGTGCTCAGAGCACTGCTTTGGTCTCTTCAGGGAGAGCTCTAGTGAGAGGTTTATTTACCACTCATTTTCCAGCACAGAGAGGTCTCCTCCAAATGTCAATTGGATTTCTCTGGAGGAAAACACATCCTGATTTTTCTCTTGAAAGAAAGAGCCAAGAGAAACAAAGTGGGGAAAAACCAGAAACCAGCACCTCGGGGACTGGACCTGCAGCGAGCCCCGGTGTCCCCAGCTGCCACTGGAACAGCAGTGCAGCTACTCAGGGCTCCGGTTGATAGAGGTTTAACAGCTCCACAGATCCGTTGGAATAAAAATAAATCCCTGCCGGTTGTAGGGAAGCGGTCAGAGCTGCTGTGGAGCAAAAGGAGGAGTGATCACAGAATCATGGAACCGTAGAATGGTTTGTGTGGGTGTTTGAATGGTTTGTGATGGGTTTTTTGAAAGGTTTGTGATGGGTTTTTTGAAAGGTTTGTGACGGTTTTTTGAATGGTTTGTGATGGTTTTTTTGAATGGTTTGTGGTGGGCTTTTTGAATGGTTTGTGATGGGTTTTTTGAATGGTTTGTGACGGTTTTTTGAAAGGTTTGTGATGGTTTTTTTGAATGGTTTGTGGTGGGCTTTTTGAATGGTTTGTGATGGGTTTTTGAAAGGTTTGTGGTGGTTTTTTTTGAAAGGTTTGTGGTGGTTTTTTTGAAAGGTTTGTGGTGGTTTTTTTGAATGGTTTGTGATGGGGTTTTGAGTGGTTTGTGGCGTGTGGCTCTCAGCCAGGATTCCCCCGCAGCACAGGGTGGTTCTGTGGGCGGAGCAGCGATCCCATCCCACCTGTGAGGGTGGCATTTCATGGGCTGCAGCTGTGGCTTAGCTCAGGAAACACAGAGGTTGTTCCTCAGAGCTGCTCCTGGTGCACTTGGCAGGTCTCTCTCACGGATCTGGGCTTACAGGTAAAATATCTCCTCCTCCTCCTCCTCCTCCTCCTCCTCCTCCTCCTGTTCCTTGTCCCTTATCCTTCCCTGGGCACCAAGACAGGCGCAGAGACCACGGAGCTTCCCAAGGCAGAGCAGCACCCTCAGTGCTGGGGGCTGGGAAGGGTTAAAGTTCCTGCCTGCCCGGGAATTTCAAGGATCCTGCAAGATGAATCCGAGCTCTGACAGGTTCTGTCTCCTTCACTGCAAGTTCATTCACCCCGGGTGGATCATTTGGTCTTGCTCTGCCCTTCCCTTCATTCTCCAGCACTCCCTGCTTCTGGATTTTTCACGGGACGTTTTTGGAGGTATTTTTGGAGTTATTTTGGAGGCAAATGTGGAGTTTCTGTGCTGGTGGCACCTGCAGAGCTTTGGGGGGCATCCTCAGGGAAGGACTTCCCCGCTTGCCAACGGGCTGATAAAGCACATTCCCACTGAATTCGTTTTTTTGGAAATTCCTGAGCAAAAGTTTGAGAAACAAATGGTGAGCATTTAAAAAGGGTGATTTCAGTGCTATCTCATTCGTTCTGCCCCAGCCCCAGGGCAGGGCAGCCAGAGGTTGTTCAAGATGTGTTTTGCACTCAGAGGTTTGGGTTCGGGGATCAGCTCCCTGTGCCAGCAGAAGTGGCTCCAGCCCGAGCTCAGGGGATCTGACTGCTGCCTGTAAATGCTAACGTTGTTAAATAGCCAAGAGATAATTTGGTTTTCACCTAAATTTCATTAGCTGCCAACCTGGAAAGGGATTCTCTAAAAATACGGGGGATGATTAGGCTCAATAAGAACTAAAAAAAAGAGTTTTGTCATTTCTCGAAGGAAATGCTTTCTTAATTTTTTTAATGAAGCTTTGCCAATATTTACAACCAAACTGGTGTTCCAACTTCCCTGGCACGGTTTCCCAGTTGGCAGTCCCTGGGACTGGGGGCTCTGAGGGGCCTGAGTCAGGGAGTGCAGGGGAGATCTGGGGGCAGAGAAACCCTCAGGTCCGGGAATGTGGGTGTTCCGCAAAGCCCTGGGTCAGAGGAGCCTCCTTGCCCCAAATCCTGCTCCCCAAAGAGCAGGACACAGCCGAAGCCTTGCCCCCAGCTCCAAAAACGCCTCCCCAGAGGGAACCGAGGGCTTCTGATAAGGGAAAAGCTTCTTGCAATTGTGCTGAGTGAAATCAAGATATTTATCTTATTTCTTACAAAGGGGGGAGGGGATTAGAGTTTTAAAATACCACAGTTTCCTTCAATTTTCGGGAGATCGTCTCTTTCAATATGCCTGGATGTTGGAAAAAGAGATTAGAGTGGAGCTAAACCTTTTTTATTATTTGTTATTTGGCCTAATACAAGATTCAGGATCAGAAGCTCTGCCTGAGTTTGTGCCTGGTGGGGGAGCCGAGGCCCTGAAGGGCACCTCGAGCTTTGAAATGGCCGGAGTGGAACTCATCCCTCTCTGCTTTTACCTGCGTGGTTTGTGATCTGTGCTCTGGGTCACGAAGGCAATCGTGTGGTGGTGGGGCAGGATCTTCCTAATCCCAGCTGGAATTAGGGCTCCACGGCCCAGAGCAGAGCCCTGCTGGCCACAGCCCCACGTCCCCTGCAGCTGGAATGCCTGGCAGCTCCTCCTGGCACGTGGCAGAGCCCAGAGCTGGCAGAATCTTCCCTCTTAAATAATGGAGTGCGACTTAAACAACGGCATTTAGAGAAAGCACAGGCATCCCTCGCAGAACATCTCACACTGGATCCAGTGCCCGGTCCTTTGCCGGGCTCTCCCCTCATTCCAGAGGCCCAAAACAGGATTTAAAACTGATTTTGGTACCTGAATAAACTCTATTAGGGATAGAAATTTGCTCTCCACCTACTCGCCTTCTGTTGCCACTGACCTTTGAAGTGTTGGGCTGGTTCTCCCCTCTCCAGAGATTAATTTGGTTTATCAGCAAAGTGTTTCCAGGCAATGCAAATCAGCCTTTGCAAAGAGCTCCTCGTGCCTTAGGGTTAGAAATTCTGTAGAAACCTCAGCAGTTATTGTGGTGTTCACTTCTTCCTCGGGGCAGCAGAATCTCCAACTCAGAGCTGATTGTGGGAGTGCGTTTTAATTTTAGGTTCACTTCTTTGTTCTTCTCCTTTTCAATAATTCTCTTCCTTTCTGACTGCTGGAGGAGAGTTTATTTCAGCGTTGTATGCAGCACCCCATTGTAAACCCACAGTGTGGAAAAGCTTCCCTGGTGCTGTGTTAAAATTGCTTTTGAGGCTTTTGGAGTGTCTGTGGGAGAGAAAACCTCGTTATTCCCAAGATATTTTGGCCAGAGATTCGGTATTTCCAGGAAGGTGTCAAGGACTTCCAGCACATCTGCTGTGATTTGATTGGTTTTTACCAATCTGATACTTTTGGGATCCTTCCCGTTGCCTGCAGTGCTCACCCGCCTGTGATCCCGGCCCTCGGGCAGCTCCGAGCCCCTTTCCACCTTCAGCTTTCCATGTCAAAACGGGAAAACGGCCACTTTGAGGGTTTGGCTTGGTGTATTTGGCGTAGCAAAGGTGGTCCTTGCCACCACCTGCTGCTCAGTGACCTGGCCTGGGAGCTGGCCCAGAGCCAGGCTTGGTTCGGGTTTGCCAGCAGAAAAGCTGCGCTGGTGCTTTGGAAATGTGGGAATTACATCCTGCCCCGCAAAGATTCCATCCCCATGAAATCCAGCTGATTAGGGCTGTTCCTGCACGAGCTGATGATTTCCAGTCCTCGCTTCTGCATTTGTCTTTCTGTTCCGTGGCCATGCCAGACCATTCCAGCCATCCCAGAAAACAGCATCTGAAAATCCAGGTAACCAGATTTAGGAGGCAGCTTGGGAGCTCCCCAGGGACTCCTGTCGTGGGCTTCTGCTGGGCTGCCTTTAAACTGGAATCCAGAAGGCACAGACACATTCCAGGCACGGGTTTGAAATGAGTTTTGCACAGCAATACTTGGGACAGGCTTGGCTGTACAACTTCTCCTTGCTGCAGCAGCACTGGGCCGGGAATGGGAGCACTGCTGAGGTTCATCCTGAGTTCCTCCCTCTCTCTGGTGCTGCTTTCCCCTCACAGAAGTCAGAATTCCCACCTTGCTTCATTCAGCCTTCCTTGGCAGTGGTTTCAAAGTCAGCCGTGTCCCCGGAGTGTGGATTGTGTCTGACACTGTCAGGCTTTCAGAGATGTTCCCCAAGGTTCAGCAGAAGGGTTGTTAATGAGGCTGTTAATTTGTGTCAGTCCATTGATCCATCACAGCACTTCAGGAGCTGCAGAGCACGTGGCACCACAGAGCTTTTGGCTTTATCTGTGGAGTGTTTGTGTTACCGTGCAATCACCAAGGCTGGAAATGCCCTCCAAGATTGAGTCCAAGCTGTGCCCCATCCCCACCTTGTCCCCAGCCCAGAGCACTGAGTGCCACCTCCAGGAATTCCTTGGGCACCCCAAACCTCTCTGGGCAGCTCCTTCCCATTTTTTTTATACTTTGCCTTGATACTATGTCCCACCCCAAACGACGTGACATCCCCACAGGAGCATTTTCCTGCTCTGAAATCCTTTTCTCTCTCAGAATGAAGTCTCTCAATTCCTTTAACCTCCAAGTCTTCCAAGCTCTGAGTCCTGGCAGTGCTTTTTGTGCCACTGAAGTGAAGCCACCTCTGGGAAGACATATAAACAACAGTTTAGGTGCAGTGCACCGCAATATATTTGGAGATTTATTTAAGAATTGAAGGAAACAATACGGATTTGTCCCTTTGCAAAGCCACATGAAGCAGAGCAGAGCCAAACAGGCAAACTCGACTACAAAAGAAAAGAAAAACCAAGAAACTGCTCGTGTCTCACATTAGTGTTATATATGAGTAACTTTCTCCCTGATTGATCTGTCAGGGCGCAGGAGCAGTCCCAGTTTGCACTGATGTATTAAAGGCACACGAGTGCATTCGGGGAGATTCATGCCCTGCGCTGCTTTTGTGACAGGCTTTTACAGCACCAGGCTGGTATTTATTAGCACTGAAAGCACTTCATAACACTTGCATCCAGCGTTTGAGACAAGAACTGCACAAAGCAGCCGCTCCACAGGCAGGAAAGCAATTAGGAGAGACACTTCCACAAGTGCTGCCAAGGGAGCTTCAAAGAGCTGCGTTCCACGGAGCCGGCACGGCTCCGGAGCTGGCGGTGGGGAAGGTGGGAATGTTTTATCCAGCAGGAGTGTCCCAGCCAGCTCCCCAGCCAGGGATGCACCTCCTGCAGCCCCTGGGCATCCCTGGAAATGCCTCCTTGGGCGCAGCCCTGTCCAGCCTCTGTGGGAGTGAGGAAAACCAAGCAGTGGTCACTTCTCTGGGGCAGGGACAGCACCCAGGGAACGGCTGGAGCTGAGTCAGGGGAATTTGGGATGGATCTCAGGGAAAGGTTCTTCCCAGAGGGTGCTGGGCATGGCCCCGAGGCTGCCAGAGAGGGCACCTGATGGCTCATGTGGTTCTAACCCTAAAAACCAGGCTCCTTTTAGTGGGAGGTTTGGGGCTGTAGCTCTGATGCCGCTGACTGCTGAGTGTTTGCTGCGGGGCTGTTTCCCGATTAACCACCGCTGTGTTTTTCCTTTTCCCCCTGAACTCCCTCACTGTGTCTGTCTTTGCTCCTTGCTGCACTAAAGTGGCTGTTCCTCTGTCTCCAAGCTCCTCCTGCTCCTCTGCAGCAGACCAGCTCCTGTCTAGCCATGACCATGCTCTGTAAGTCCCTTCTTTTATTACTGCACCTCTGTCTGGTCACTGTTTATTGCAGCACGGTTTAAACCCTCCTTTATTTATGGCTTAACATGTGTGGGGTGGAGGCAGCAGCCCCAGGGGAATGGGGATGTCTCACGGGACGTTGGGAGTGGGCTCCTGGCTGCAGGATGCTGTGGATAACGGGGATTTTCCCCTTTGGGATGGTTGTTCTCACTCCAAGGACCAGGGTACAGCACTGCAGGGTCTCCTCAGTGGGCACCACACAAGAAAAGCAGGATACAGAGAGTGGGTTCAGGTATTAGGGAAAACCCTTCCCTGGGAGGGTGGGGAGGCCCTGGCACAGGGTGCCCAGAGAAGCTGGGGCTGCCCCTGGATCCCTGGAAGTGTCCCAGGCCAGGTTGGACCTGTCTTAAGCCAGTTAAACCTGACAGCTTGGAGGCTTCCCCTTCCCTCAGAGGTTCCAGCGGGGTTCCTGGCACCGTGGGAATGCTCCAGGGCCAGGCACTTCCAGACGTGCAGCTCCAGAGAAATGGAATTAGTGTGGAATTGCCTCCTCCCTGCTCAAGATGTTTCTGGAAAGAGGGCAGGGAAAAGGAGCAGGGTTCATCCCAGGGCTGAGAAAATCCTGGTGGTCCCAGTGACAGCCCCCCTGTCAGGGGACTGGGATGACAGGTCCCAGGCACTGATGGCACTCAGGGAATGTGTGGCACTCCAGTGCCACTCCCCCACAGCAGCTCCAGCATCCCCCTGTGCCCATCCCTCCCCCTGCAGCCCCAGAGCCTGGCCAGACTGCACAGCTCCCACGAAACCTGCAGTTATCCCAACAGATCTGGGGCAGGCAGGGGGTTCCCTCTCCTTTTTCCCTTCAGTGCTTTTGTTTGTTCCTCCCCAGGAACACAGATTTCAGGGAGGCAGCAGATCTCAGCAGTTGCTTTACGCCGGCAGGGTTCGAGGCAGTTTGTGTTCCCTCCATCTGGAAGTTTGCATGGCCGGGTTCCCCGGGTGGGCAGAGCCGAGCTCGGGCTGCAGTCTGCTCCCTGGAGCTGCCCTGCTCAGGGAACACCCCGCCTCGGAGGGAGAACTGGCACCATCCCTCCCAGTCCTGGAGGAAATAGAGAAGCACGGAATGGTTTGGGTTGGACGGGACCTTAAAGCTCATCTATTCCACCCCCTGCCATGGGCACCTCCCGCTATCCCAGGCTGCTCCAAGCCCCGTCCAACCTGGAACACTTCAGGATTCTTCCCATTTAGGGATCTAAGGCTTCCCTGAGCACTCAAAGGTCCAAACTTCAGCTGTACCTGGCTGTTGTTCCTTCAGTCCTTTGTGTCAGGCGTCTGTGAGATGTCCTCATGTGAGTGTTTGTCTGCTCTCATCCCTGTGGAAACATTCCTGTGTCCATCCCTTTCTTGTGCTCCATCCTGGCTGCCGTTTCCCCAAAAAGCTGCGCTGGAGAGAGGCTGCAGATGTGATCTGCAGTCCCCAGCTGTGTGTGCAGCTCTCTGTGCTGCCCCTGCCTGGAGCACCCCAAGCTGAGCTGCTGCCAAACCCTGTGACCCGTGGATGTGGCACCTCTCCCCTCGTTCTGCTGGGCACAGGGAGGAAAATCTCCATTTTCCATCATATCTGTGCAAAAGAGTTACAAAACCTTACCCAGCTGCTCTGGTAGGATCTGACACCTCCCTGGCCAAAGGGACAAATACCTCCCTCAAGGTCAGGACAGCAGCAAAAGTTGCTCAGATTCAGAAAGCAACAAGGAGCAAGGCGTAAAAAAAAGCAAAATGCACTGGAAAAACCTGTCCTGGACAGCCCCTTCCATGCTCTGGGCCAGTTTTCCCTGGTCCAGAGGCAGAACTGGGGTGATAAAACTGCTTCTTGTTCTTCTGCTTCTCTCTTTGTCCTTGTTTATGTCCCCCAGGTGATTTTGTCACAGTTGTTATTGATGAGATCCTCGGTGAGGCTGCAGAAAAGGTATTGGAGATCGTGCTGGGGGTTTTTTTGAGGCTTAGAAGCACTGAGAGAGAAGTTGTCAGTGCCTGTTGTGGGAACACAGCTGATTGAAACACCTCAGGCATCAGAAAAAGTGTTTTCAGCTTCTAACTCAAACCCTTCCCCGCAATCATCCTGGGAGGCTGCGGGATCTGCCTGGAAGGAGAAGGAAAAGCTCCTTTTTGTCTTTTTTTCCTCCATTACCAACTGGTTGGTGTGATGAGGATGATCCCTGGCTGTAGCGGTACAACAGATGTCTTGGAAAGAGGTTTCAGCAGCAGAAACCAGGGGCTGCCCAGTTTTCCAAAGCATAAATCCTTCAGTTTTGAGGAATGCTGTCAGAGAACCGGTGGAAATACCCAGCCTGGAACAGGCTTCCAGCTGGAAAGGGCAGTGTGGATGATCAGGGCTTCATTACCAGCATCACGCCCGGATTAATTGGGAAGTGGATCTGTGGCAGGTGCAGCGTGTGCCCTGTGAATTCCACGTGCTTTTCTCCAGGAGAAGTGAACTCCAGGGCTGTGCAGCATCTCTGGCTTGAATCCAGAGGGAAGGAGAGAGAACCTGCCGTGGGGGCAGTCAGGAAAGAGAGGGAGGCTTTCCCTTTTTCCCAGCTAAACCCCAGGGTGAGAGAGGAAACGGGCACAGGAGTGTGTGCACTCTGGATTCCAAGGGCACCTTCCAGCTGCAGGAGACTGGAGCCAGCACCTCTGAAGGCTTCTCCAGACACCCTCACTGGGACCTTTTCCTTAAGATCTCAGGGATTTCTGAGCCGAAGCCGCTCCTCCATCCTCATTCCTTCCGCCCGAGGCCCCGGAGCGTGAGGAGGAGCGGGGAGGGGACGGGGCCGCTGCCGTGGTGCCGATGGCAGGGCCATTTCCAGAGCTGTCAACAGCGGCATTGTCATAGCTCTTGGAATGGTACTGCCATAAGTACTGCACTGCCGGCAGCTGGGCTTGGGAGGGCCCTGGCCCACCTGGAATTTCCCTGCGTTCGGATGAAGCCGATTCCTGGAGGATGGATCAAAGCTGGCCCTCAGTACTGGAGTCTCCAGCAATCACCACGCTCTGCTAACCCGCACATCCCTGCTGAGATTGCTGAGATTGCTGCGGCATCCAGACCTGCCTGCCTGGGCCAAGAAGAAGCAGAAAGTTCATGGAAACGTTGGGAGCAAACCTGTCAGGCCCTGCTTGCCTGCCTTGGGGAGGAGTTGTAGTTTTGCGGTGAGTGTGACGGGTTGTGTTTGGGTGGGGAGAACGCGCTCACCTTGAACAGCCCGTCTCTGGGGTGGTGGAACTCCCTGGGCCGCCCCGCAGGGCTGTTCCTGAAGGAATCACAGCTGGAGGGAAGATCCTTGGTGACAAAATCATCACAAGCCGAGCTGTCGAGCAGAGCAGGAGCATCGGGAGCCCTGGGAGCTCCAGGGTCACAGGACGGTCCCTGCCTTTGCTCCCCTTTGTCCTCGCTCCAAGAGTTTTCCTGCAATGTTCCGTATTTTGCCATCCCAGCTTCTTTTTGGCGGAGAAGAGGAGGAGGCCCAGCAGCTGCGGGCTTTGCTGGGCAGAGGAATCAGCATGGGTGTGCTGAGGTGCCAGGCAGGTGCCAGGGAAGGGAATGCCCCGCTCCCATGGAGCCCTGGCAAACAGGGAGATGCTTTTCCTGCTGGAATTCCCGTTCCATGGGCAGCTGATCCCTTTTGGGGGCTGGCTCAGGCCATGGGGATTCAGAGAGGGGACAGGACACAGGGGGTGAAGGTTTTGGAACAAGAACAAGCTGTAAACTCTTGCCAAATCCCAGCTCTCTCTGTCTCCCTTGGGTCTGATTCCTGCTCCAGAAGATCCCACAGGGATCTGAGAGCCCCAGCAAAGGGAAAAGTGTTTGTGGCTCGAGGTGTGCAACATCAGGGAGAGATTCTGGTCACTAACGAGTCCAGGCATTTGTGGCTGTCCCACAGTTTGCTTGGCCACCCCTCTGGAGACATTCTAAGAATTAATTAATTAATTAATTCAGCTTCTGGATTAAACTTAGGTGCAAAACATCCCATCAAACAGAGAGGATTGCGGAGTGTGTGTTAGTGTAATTAAATAAAGAGAGAACTGAGCTCCAGAGATGCCCACAACACTTAATTAAGATTAATTAAGCAACATGATTTACAGCTGGAGAGGATGAAAGGGAGCAATTCACAGCTGGCTCAGCGAAGGGGTGTGAGATGCTGGGTTCACAAGGAGCACAGATTGCTCTTCCGAAGCAGCTTCCCCAGCCAGGTTTATTTAAAAGGGTTGGGTTTGGGCCCTGGAACAGCCCCATTCTCCTGGCCAAACACGGGGCTGCCCGTGGAGCTGGGAGGAGCGAAGGCCTGCATTGCTGGAGGCTCGGTAGCGCAGATAAAGCTCTGCCAAAACAAACACAACATTTCCTGCACCTCCTCTCGGAGGCAGCAGCCCGAGCAGTGTGGTCTTCATTCCTTGGAATTACGGAATTGGAGAATGGCCTGGTTCAAGGGACCTTAAACCTCACCCAGTTCCAACCCCAAGCCACCTTCCACTGTCCCTGGCTGCTGCAACCCCGTCCACCCTGGTCTTGGACACTTCCAGGGATCCAGAGGCAGCCACAGCTTCTCTGGGAATTCCATCCCAAGGCCTCCCCACCCTCCCAGCCAGGAATTCCTTCCCAATATCCAACCTAAAGCTACTCTCAGTTTGAAGCCGTTTGCTGCATTTTTGGGCAAAGCACATCTTTGGTTGCCTCAAGGCAACGCAAAGCACCGTGGTCCAAAATTGGGTTTGTTTTGTGAGGGCAGTGGTTGTTGCAGGAGAGCCCAGACTGAAGTGAGCTGCAGTGGAAACCTGATGGCTGAAAAGCAATTTTCTGTTCCCTTTGCCACCCGTGGCACTGCTGTGCTTGTTCCTCCTTGAGGAAAAACATAAATCTGAGCAGCTTTTATTGACCAAAGCGGGGACTGGGGCAGAGATTTATGGGCTGTGTTGTCTCCTCTGGAGCAGAAAATAGACAGGCCCAGGGGCAACCAAGGCAGGGCACAACCTTCAGAAGTTGGAACTTCACTTGTTTGCTCCGCACTCCAAATTTGATAACAATCCATAAAGAAATGGACAGGTGGGGCCTCAGAGGTGGCCCTGAAGGACACTCAGAGCTGCAGCAGGACCAGAAGAAAGCACAAAATAACAGAAATAACAGAAAGAACCTGGTGGTAACAGCAGGGATTTGGAAATGAAGGGTTTGCACACACACACACTTGTTTTGATGGCCGTGGTTACCTCCTCGTGTGCTCAAAATGAATTCACTGATCAGTGGAATTCCTAAGGCCGTGTCCCAATCCACAGGGAATTTCTCTAAGGAATGAGCTCAAAAGAAGTTGCTGAGAGCTGGTTTTACTCTCAGTAAAAATACCCCAAACCCATCAGAGAATAAATAAATACCTCTTTGATTATGATCCCTTGGTTTTTTGGGTTTTCCTCATCCTCCCCACAAATAGGAGTTATTCAGATTTCTGCCTCTCCTGACCCTGCACATGATTTATTCAAATGTTGAGCTTGGCGTTTTTCTCTTGGGCACCTTCAGGAGATGTGAGGCTCTGCTCGTTAGGATGCTCGGAGAAAAATGGGTTTTCCTCAGGCCTTTGTTCCCAGAGAAGTTCAGAGGATCCCTGAAATCCCAGAGGGAGCAGTGCCTGGCGTCACCTCCCGGGCAGGTGCCCAGGGGCTCCTCCTGGAGAGGCTGAGGTGGGGTAGCAGCAGCAGCGCAGGGTGTGTGGGACACAGCGGCAGCAGGTGGAGACGGAACGGCCTCTGAGGCACAGCCCAGCGAGGCAGCAGCTCCTGGCCCCCTCCTGAAGAGGATCTGACCCCGTGCGAGGCAGCTCTTGGCAGGGAAGGGGATGAGCAAGGGGAGCATCATCCTTCCTGAGGAACAGGGGAAGGAACACAGCCACAGGCAATATGTGCTCCTTGGCTGGGAGTCTCTGAACAGCCGAAAATGAGGAGAAAGTCCAGGAAAGTGAGGCGTAAAAAAGGGGAGAAACCATCCAGGAGAGTGAGGCAGGGAATTAATTTTGCTGGTGGGTGAAGACAAGGGAGCACAGGGGGTCTGAAATCCCAGCCTGCACTGATCAAACCAAGGCTTCTGAGGGAGAATCTGGAGATTTAATTCAAATTAAGCACCCACTGCCAATGTCCCCATCTGTGGTGTGACATTTAATCCTGATAAAAGGCTCACAGAAGATGAGGAGCGGGGAGCACAGCTCACAATTAATTAATATTGTTCCCAATAGCACATAGGATGAAGCTTTACAAATTCACACCCAGTGGGTTGGGAGAGAGAAGGTCCAAAGCCAGGAATGTGCCACTTTAATCACATCAGAGAAATATTAATTGGGAAATCTGGATAAAGAAGGAGAAGGGAGAATAAACTCACACTGAACACAACGTGGTGGAACCTGGTGGTTGCTCTCTCAGCGGGATGGAGACCTGAGGAAAGGCACCAAATAAATTTAAGTTAGTAACACTTACTACAACTTAACTACAACACGTCCTAGCTGAGAGGTTAAAGGCACCACAAGGACATTTATCATTAATTTTTAAATACATTTGTGTTATTAAATGGAACAGTTTTTAAATTAACTGTTATTTAACTGCTATTCTGCTATTTAATCTGTATGCCATTACATGAAAATACAATTTTCAGCCCTTAAATTCGGTACCTCAAGGTAAGCACAGCTTCCCACCACCTCCTCGGGGCTGTGCAGAAGTTCCCAGGACACAACCGTGCAGGTTTTGCAAGGACGAGAGGCAGGAAAGGCTGGGTGAGGCATTCCCTGGGGAGCAGAGCCCTTCCCTCAGCCCGGAGGGTGGGAGGGGACACTGAGCCCCAGCTGCTGTGAGGGAGTTGGTGGCATTTGCTGCTCCAGAAGGGACCCAAAGGGGTGCCAGGAACAACGAGCACGGGCCAGACTTTTGTTCCCCAGCACGTGATGGTGCTTGGCAGGAAGGCTGGCTCTGACACCCAAAAAAAGCTCTGCTGTCCACACACAGAGCAGGGACGGACGGGGAGGTTTTTGCCAGGTTTCCACGAGCTGTAATTCCATTTTCCACGGGATGTTTCAGTGCAGAAAAGCCACCCATTTCCCAGACTGAGAGGGGTGTTAAATACTGGAAGGGATCCCCATCTCTGGAGGTGGCACCTGGAGGTGGCACTCAGGGCTCCAGGCTGGGGATAAGGTGGGCATCGGGCACAGCTTGGACTCCATGGGCTGGGAGGGATTTTCCAGCCTGGGATCCCGGGATTCTCCCTCTGGGGCACGTGTCTGGAACCTGACAAACTCCACTGAATGAGGAAACAGCTCCAAGTTCTGCCACTGTTCCACTGCACAGCTTTAACAAATGTGGGTTTTTCCCCCGGCAGATAAAAGATTTAATTATGCCAGTGGTGAGACCTCCATTAAAAAAAAAAAAAATCAAAAATCCTCGTTATCTTCCATTTGAATGTTATTAATTGATCCTGCTTGCGTTTCGTTAATTGAAACCCTTGAACCCAGCAGCCCATCCTGAGCCATCCCACCTGGGGGTGGCTGGGGGCTGCTCTGTGCTCCTCGTGTGTCTGAGCGCTTCCAAGTGCTCTCCTGCTTAGCAGATTTGGGCCTCTTGTGACTGTTGCATTAATTACGGTGCAAAAACGAACCGGAGGCCAAAACCTGGAGCTAATTAGAGCCTGTAATGGAGTGCCAAGCTGAACATTAACGGGAGAGAAATGGAAGCAGGGAGTTAATGGGAGGAAAAGGCCCTGAGTGGCCTCTCTCATTTGCTTACTTGTTTACCCTGGTTTATAATTAGCAAATGGGTTTCACTCACTGCAAGCCAGGAGCTCCTCATCGATTTTAAAATCTGCTTCATTTCGGTCCTTTGGTGCCCAAGTTGCTGCTTCTGTTGTGGAAACATCGACTTCTACAGCGTTAAAATGTCACAGATCTGCAGTGGCAGAATTGGGCAGCCCTGGGCCACCCCCAGCCTCTTGGTTGCTGCGTGGAGCCGTTGTTTTCCATCACCAGTTCCTGGTCGTGACACCCAAATTCCAAGGTTTTCAGCTAAAGCTGGGCAGGACACCCTGCAGGGGGAAACAGGGAGAGGTATAAACATTCTGAAAGTGGGAAAAGGGAAAACTGGTCCAGTTCAGCCATGGAGGTGAGGGGGATTGGGAAGGACCACAGCGAAATTCATGAACAGAGCCTGGCGGTACAAAAGGTAAAAAAGGAAGGGGGAAATGAGCACCTGCAGGCCCGGGCAACCAAAATTTGGGTCCAATTCAGCAGGAGAAAAGCAAAAGGAAATGAGACGCTGAAGGGTTTGGACGTCTCATTTCAAGATCCTATTTCAGGTTCTTATTTGGCTGCGCTTCTAAACATCCTCCTTGAAAAAGATCCACAGCTCCTGCAAACACGAAAATAAATGGACTGCAGGGGGTTTCGTCCTGGTTTGCCAGAAAAGAAGGGGGATGATGGAACAATGGGGGGAAAAAAAGGAGAGACACAAACATATTGGGAGATGCCTTCTTTGTTTCCTGTGACTTGTTAGAGACAAAAAAAAAAAAAATCTCTTTTTTCTCTTTTTTTTATGTTTCTCTCATTCAAGGGCTTTGCTTGCTCAAGAACTGCTAATTTTAAATCTGTATTTCTGCAGAAATCCTACAAAAGGCACTGAAGGCTGGGAGCTGTGGGCTGGAGACAGATGTTTTATAAAACCTCTGCCTGAAATTTAGTAAAGAATGATGAGGGCTTAGTTCAGCTCCCAGGGTCGGAGCAGCATTATTTGCTTGAAAGATAATTAAGAGATTCAGCTTAACTGCTGAGGAGTGGGAAAATAAACACTTGTCATGAGACAGAGAGAGATTTGTGCTCAGCTTTGACTTTAAAATCAACACTGCTGTCAGAGCCACGTAAATAATTCAGCAACCCAAGCGTTTTCCCAAGATCTGGGTTTCCACTGTTGGGCCGTAATGGGATAATTCCATTTATCCTTACCCTGCTCCAAGGGTTTTCTGGTGCTGGCCGAGTGCAGAACTTCACTGCAGCGGTGGGAACGGGGCAAATCCAGCCCAGAGCTTGCAGAATCACTGGGAAACTTTTCATTTTATGGAGTCTGTGGCTCTGGGAACGCTGAGAGAGGAGCAGCCCTGCTCCCATTTGTGGCAGTTTCCTGTGCAGCTGCTTTGAGAGCAAACATTTCGTGAAATCCCATTGAATGTGGCTTCTGTGCGTTCATCTTTTCCAGCAGAAGGTGGGAAGGGAACGATGCCTTCTGCTCCCAGCTCCCCCTGAGGTTTGGTGTGGCTCGGATTGGGGGATTTTGCTCTTTCAAAGCGGAAAAACTTCACAGATTAAAATAGGGAATTCCAGGGATTCTCGGGTTTTACGTCACACTCTTCTCAATTCTCTGTTTCTCAGCATCTCCCAGTTTCCCAAAAATGTCCAAAAATCTCCTTTCCAGGGAGGCACCAGGAGGGCACCTTCCTCAGGTTTTATTCCTGCCCCACTGGAATTGCATCTGTGGGATCCTTCCCGGTGCTTCCAGCCTGGAGAATTCCTATTCCAGACCCATCCTGCACTTCCAGGGATTGGTTCCTGGGGGTTTGTGGCTGCCATAAACCACAGGTTTTAAAAAGTCTCTTTTCCACCTGTTCCTGACACAGGAATGGAGCGGAGCAGATCCATCACAGGCTGGGATAGGTCACAAAAATCATCTTCAGCTGCTCTCTCTTCCCCTCACTTTTAGGGTGGTTTGTGAATTGTGTTGGTTTCCAATACAGAATTTGTGATTCTGGAACGGAGCAGATGGTGCGAGGCTGATTTCAGTGATGTGCTCATTAAAATCACCTCTGCCAGGGGACTGTTCTCCACAACCCCCGTGGGAGACCAGAGGGATTTGTTCCTGCTCTTGGAATTCCATCTGAAGGCAGCAGAGCCCTGAGGAACGGACACAGCACCGAGGGTGAAGTTCCAGCAGTGGTGCTGCAAATATTCCAGAGAGAAATCCCTTTGGGAGAGAAAGGACAGTGCGGGGAAAGATAAATTGTGGAGCAACACAGCTGCCAAATCTTAGAAAAGTTTGAATCCTTGCTTGAGTTTGGAGGCTCGGTTCCATTTAAAACGTGGCTCCAGCCAACTTTTACCTCAGAAGCTCTTCTACCTTCCACTGTCTTAGCTGCCTGAGGATAAAAATGGTAGAAAAAGACATTATTGAAAATGGGCTTCTGCTCAAGCCAAACGCCAATCTTCCCAGTTTATCCCATTTTACATAATTCCACCTCGTTTCCCTCTGGCCCCAGCCAATCTGCCCTGGGTGCTCCTGCGAGCAACACAAGATTTGTGGTGCAGTGGGAGCCACCATCACCTGCTTTGGCCTTTTCCCTGGAAATCCGCTCCGGGCGGGATGGAGGCTGGTTCCTGGGGGGAGCCTCTGGCTGGGTATGAAGGAAGAAATGTGTTCTGAAGTGTTTCACTTGGAGCTGGGCTCCAGCAACTGGCAAAGCAGAAAAGGAGGGCACGGGCAGCGGGTGCTCTCTGCCCAAAGCGCCGATGTCGCCGCGGGGAGAGCGGTCCCCGGTAAAAGCAGCCAAAGGCCTCGAGCATCAGCCGAGGTCTCTCCTTCCTGCTCTCTTCTTCTTCTTTATCTCACGAGGAGTTGCAGGCTTGCTCCAGATCAGAAATGGGGAAAATACCTGAACCTGAAAAAGTTTGGAGAATGAGGGAAGCAAACGAAGTGAGCTCGACACCTGGATTTTCTCTTCTGTTCCTGCATTCTCAGGGGGGGCTTCAGAAACTCTGCCAGAGACCATTTTGCATTTATAATACAACGATTACAGAGAGGTTTGCAAACACAACGAAAGCCGGTGCTTAGCAGCTTTTTGTGTAGCTCACGTCTCGACTTCCTGAGCCCTTTGTGCACCCAGTGAGACCTGAGGTTCCCTGGCAGTGCCAGGCACAGCAGGAACACCCCCACCCCTCCCTATTTCTGCAGCGAAATCTCTTCTCTGCCTGTTGTCCTCCCTTTTTTGAGCGGAGGGGGAATGGATTTCGTGGCAGGAGGCGCTGGGGAGCCCAGAGTTGGCAGCTCTCATCCCTCCCTGCACAAGCCCAGCTGCAGAAGCTCCCCTGAGCGTCCAGGGAATGTCAGGACAGCAGGAACCCGCTCCTGCCGGTCCCAAAACAGCAGCAATTAATAATGAGAGCAGCTGTGAGCTGGGCAGGGACTGTGGGACAGAGAGCGAAGGCAGCTGCACGCCTCGGGTGGGTTTGGGAAGGTGGAAAATGCAGGAGGAGCAGCCACACAAACCCCAGCAGGGCCGGCCTGGCTTTGCTTTCCCCTCATCCTTCTGTTATTTAGGATCAGTGTGATCCAAACCCTCACAGTTCCTGTCCCTCAGTGGGGTCAGGGCTGATGCCGAGGTTTGCTCATCAGGAGAGGACCGAGCAGGACCTCGGGCTCTGGGAAATGGTGACTGGTTTCCGTAACACTTGGCAAACCAAAACCCAGCGATTTCTGGGCTTTGCTTCCCTAATAAATTGCCCAGGTTGGTGTGGGGGAGTGAAAGTGGGAACACTGCAGCCACTGCATCCCCTTGGAGCGCTCTCCCTGGGATTTGCCAAGTTCCCAGAGTAATCTGGAGATCCTTGTTCTGCTCATGAGCCCGAGGTGCTGAGCCATGGTCCCACACTGGCCACCCCACAGTTAAAGGGCCGTGGGGAGGGTTTGCAGCAGGTCCCAGGGGGGGCAGGGCCTTCCCATTATTGGGGTTTCTTGGGAGGGGTGGTTGGGGTCTGGGGGAGGCTCCCAGGGGAGGTGACAGCGACGCTGTCCCCGCTTGGGGAGGATGCAGAGGGCGGGGGATTCTCTGTGAGCACA
Source organism: Gymnorhina tibicen (assembly GCA_013399875.1). Lineage (NCBI taxonomy): Eukaryota > Metazoa > Chordata > Aves > Passeriformes > Artamidae > Gymnorhina > Gymnorhina tibicen. The sequence continues at coordinate 284,871 of VXAZ01009472.1, read as the reverse complement.
AATCCCATCGGAGGAGCCCATCAGAGGCAGGAAAACGGAGCAATTAATTTGCTGTAGATAATTTACTTAATGCGTTTAACCCTTTTAATGGGGTTTTTTTTTCCCTGCGCACATATTCTGGCTCCCTCCGATGCGTTCATTTCCCAGACCTACCTGGCTCCTTTCTCTTGAAGCCTTCAGCCCACACAGGGAGGGTTCCAGTGCCACTTCCTCCTTGCTCTGTAGGATAAATCCTTGGCAAATCCCTGAGGTGGGAGCTGAGGCACACCAGGTGTGTTCCTGCAGGGGAAGCACCTGAATTCCAGGTGCAGCTGAGCCTTTTCCCTGAAACTTGCTCCCCACGAGTACCTGAAAAATGAAGTGCGTGTCCAGAGAGAGGTCAGCGAAGGCACAAAGGGGTGAGAACAGGAGCAGGGCTGTAAAATCCCAGCTTTTCTCCAGCACTGAATCAGTGCCCTACAAGCGGCAGGCGGCTCTGAGCTGACGTGTGAAGGGAAAAGCTGCAGGAAAAACCCCACGGAACACAAAACCTGGGAGCAGAGGACACCCTTAACAGCTCCCTGGAGGTGTTGGGAATATTTTTAGGAATGAGGAGCGAGCCATGAGCTGTCACTCCCCGTGCCAGGAATGCTCTTTCCTCCTGTCCCACCAGTGCTCTTTCCCCACAGGGTAAACAGCTGGAAGTGCTGAGCTCACTGCCAGAGGCTTCAGACAGACACTTTGTGCCACAGACATCCCGGGACACCTTAATGACTCCTCTTTAGCTTAATGAACCTCTCCCAGTCGGCACCGCCTGCTCTTGCTGCTCTTGCTCCGCTCTGGGACGGCTGCAGAACACGGAGGAAGGTTTGGATCCTTGGATATTCCGGTCCCTGTCCATCGTCCCGAGCTGCTCCGGAGCCACCCCAGGTGTCTGCCCCGGGGTGGAGCGGGGGCTCTCCTCTCTGTGTCCCGTCTGTGGCAGAGCCTTTGGCGTTCCCGAGGTCTCCCGGGTGGATTGTGTCCCACAGTGTCCCTGTCTGACTCGGTCCATCCAGTTCCAGCTCTGTTACCGCTCCGTGGCCGTCTCGTTGGAGTCTGTCCAGTGTGAGGTGCAAATTGTCTTCCCTTGTTTCTGACGTCCGCTCCGTAACTCGCTGCGAGCACGCGTTTGAGATTCCCGGTCCTTACGTAAAGTGCTGGAGTTCCGAGGGATGCTCGAGGGAAATCTCTGCACGTTCAGGGGCCTGGCCGTGCCGGGAGCAGCGTCCAGCCTGGGAAATTCCTGCAGGAGCATCCACCGGGCCAAGCACGCTCGGGCAGTGCAGTTCAGCTCAGACACCCAGAACCCAGCAGGTTCTTGGTTTTCAGGGACTGCTCTGACTGCTCCGAACTGAAGATTTCATTCCCTCAGAGCAGGGATTCTCACTCCTTAATGTGGGGTCTGGATATCTGGAAGAATCACTCTCTTAAACGCACTTTGGGGTTTGCAAGATGCTATTTCCCCTAAGTTTGGCGTCTGGCCTGGCACTGACAAACCTTTGTGTTCCCCTCCCAGGTACACGGTTTTACACAACGGGCACCACCAGGAACAAGAGAAGCTTCCCATCCACACCGACCCCGAGTCCCAGGAGTCCTGTTTCTAGCCCTGGGCCCAGAAGAGGAGCAGTCCAGCTGGAAGAACAGAGGCCTTGTAGGATACCCCAAGGATTCACGGGCAGCAGGACTTGAGAAATCCTCCATCTGCATTGTCGTGGTGCCTCCTGCAGTGAATTCCCAGGATTGTCCAGCTGTGGGAGCCGGGTGGGAGCGTGGGGAGGGTCAGGGCTGCTGTCCCTGTCCCTGCAGGAGCAGCTGGAGCTCGGCCGTGCCAGAGCCCTGCTCCAGGAATGGGGGACTCCTGGCAGAGTCAGGACACGGAGCAGCTCCAGACCACCCCACGCAGGGACTCCTGCTGCTCCTTCCCGGCTGCTCCTTCCCTGCTGCTCCTTCCCAGCTGCTCCTTCCTTGCTGCCCTCTGCTCAGCTCGTCCCCCTGTCCTGGAGGTCACCAGGTGTGGCTGAAGCCCAGCAGGATGGGACTGAGCTGCTCCATTCCTGCCAGGCCCTGCCCGGGGAGGAACAGCTCCAGGTTTTCACCAGGAGAACGAGAGGAAACGTTTGCTGCCCTTTGGTTCCAGCCCTGCAGAGCTCTGGGAGTGCTTTGGTTGCGTTTCCCGGCCGAGGAGGATTCCGGGGCTGTGGAGTGGGACCTGCAGGAACGTCCCAGCTCGGAGCCACGGCCGTGCTCTGCCGTTCCCAGGGGATGGGAGGTGGCCCTGGAGCCCAGTGCTGTCCCCATCCCTCCCCTGAGCAAACTTGGGGCATTCTGAGCCAGCAGGAAGCTTGGCCAGGAGCCAGAGCCAATGGATCACTAAGTGCCATCTTGGAAAACAAAGCATCTAAACCCTTTTCTAGCTCCACTCGGAAGAGAGACTTCTACTTACCTTTGCCACCTTTTTTTTTCTATTTGTTGCTGGTCTCTTCCAGTCGAGGCAGGAAGTTCTCCAGGCTTCCCAGCCTCACCCTTTGCAAAGATCTCAGTCCTCAGCTGCTCCCTGCATGTCGATGTTGCCCCGTTCCTCGTGAGCTGCCTCCCTCTTTGCATGGGAAGGGTGGGCAAGGCTCCAACTCCGCAAATTTGGGAGAAGGATTTTCGTGCAGGATCAAGACCGTGAGCCTCGACCCTTTGTAGGTGAAGATCTGTCCCAGAGATGCCACCCTGGGCCTGGAAAAGAACACTGAACTTTGTTAGAGCGTGTGACCGTGTACAGGTATTTTTAATGTACAAAGAGAAGCTGACATTATTTATTATTTTTTATCAGGAACACGTGGTTTTTTTCATTAAAAGCTTCTGGAGCAAGGAGCTTCACATCCTGTGTATTATTATTTAGTAATATTTCTGTTGCTATGTGACAGGTATTTACCGTAAACAGACAAATCCTGCTCGGGACCAACAAGTGCTGCTCGGTAGGAGAAGTGTGCATGAGAAGAACGAGTGCCTGCCTGGCCATGGTGTCTGACCTCCTGAAACCCTTCTTCCACGGCAAACTCACCAACAGAGCTTCACCTCCTTTTCCTTTAGGGTTCCAAAGGACACTGGGCAGAAACAGCCCCAGCTGGAACACCAGGGCTGGCAGCTGGAAGGACACAAATTACTGGTGGTGGTGGTGGAAGGTGCTCCTGGTTCATCATCGGGACCTGCTTGGCAATGACCTGTTTTTACGGGGTTTTATGTCCAAAAAAAGTTCATTTAACTTTACTCCTGACACCAGAACAGCGAGTGAAAAAAAGCTGTTATTGGAAGTTTGGAGAAAAAATCCATCCATGGCTGCTTTGGTCCCGGGATCCTCCCCCTCACTGGAAGTGCCCACGGGGGTTTTGCTGGGGTTTGGGCACACGAGGCTGCAGAACAGCTTGGCTTGGTTTCACCTCAAGTGTCAAATTTCTTGAAGAAATCCTAAAAAAAAAAAAGCTTTTCTCTGTCCCCATTAAAGGGCATCAAAATCTTGGTGTGAAATTTCCTGGAGTGAGACGGAACCAGCATCCTAGGGAAGCCACGGGGAGGGGGAGGGAGGGGTTCTTTGGTTCTGCTCTTGTCCTTCAGGCGTTGCCTTCTCCTTTATTTTCGTGTGCGTTAGGAAAAGGTCTCTTCTTAATTTAAAACGAGCTCCCAGTGTCCCCAGGGGCAGCATTCCCAAGGCTCTGGCAACGGCAGCAGTGGCTCACCAGCCAAAATGGTCAACAGCTCTCACTGGGAAAAGGCTCCCTGCTTCCAGCTGGATGAAATTCCAAACATGAAACGTCCGTGTCCTGTGTCCCCTCTGATCCTCCCTGGGCTCAGCAAACCCGGCAGCCCCTGCTGAATAAACCAACAACGTGAGCCCGGCAGTGCCGCCGTGCCACCCGCAGCGGCGGAATTCCCTGCAAAAGAAGGTGGTGGCTCACGGAAAGGCCCCACTCTGGATTTCCTTGGCTGCTCCTGCGGCCTCCCAGTTCAGCTTTTGCCCATCCTGGCTGGTGGTGCCAGTCCTTGCCTGTGCTCAGTGATGTGTGCTGCAGTGGCTGTTCCTGAAAATAAAAGCTCCTCTCTGGACGTGGCGGTGAACTCCAGCTCGGGCTCATTTCTGCTGCTCTTTGCACTCAGATCCCAGGATGGGACCAGGTTCCACTTCCCAGCTGCCCTACAGGATGCTCCAGGAGCTGTAACAGGGATGGGGAATCTGCCCCTCTTTGCTTTTCCTACAACTCCCTCCCAGGAGGGGGCAGCCGGGGGGGTCGGGCTCTGCTCCCAGGGAACAGGGACAGGAGGAGAGGGAACGGCCTCAGGCTGGGCCAGGGGAGGCTCAGGGTGGACACCAGCAGGAATTTCCCCATGGAAAGGGTGCTCACGCCTTGGCAGGGGCTGCCAAGGGAGTTGTGCAGAGCCACAAGGTCCCCCCTGAGCCTCCTTCTCTCCAGGCTGAGCCCCTTTCCCAGCTCCCTCAGGAATTCTCCAGCTCCTTCCCCAGCCCTGTTCCCTTCCCCGGACACGCTCCAGCCCCTCCCGGTCCCTCCTGCACTGAGGACCCAGAACTGGACCCCCTCGATGTCGCTCAGCAGTGCCAGCACAGGGGACAGTCCCTGCCCTGGCCCTGTCCCCCTGCCCGTGCTCCCAGAAATTCTGCCCCGTTCAGCTTCACCCGTTCCCGTGATGATGGATTTGCACTCCGGGAGCCCCCACCTCGTCCTGGCCCCTCACCTGGAGGGGTCCCAGGCTGGAAGGTCCCTGTGGAGCTGCTCATGGGACCAGAGCCACCCAAATGGATTCACGTGAGAAACGAGCACCAAGGCTGACCTGGATGTTGAGCAGGGTGAAGCCCCTGCTCCAGAGCCACTTTTTTGGCAAACTCTGCTCCTCCAGGGGTGTCTGTTCTACTGAAGAGCACTTCAGGGAGGATGGACATCGGGAATGTGTCACTGAAAACCTGCCCCTGAGTCAGAGCTGAGAGGTAAATGATGCTCACCTTGTCTCTGACTGAAAATTACTTGATTTTACCTCCTCTGCTCCTCCTGTCCCCTGCTGGGATCAGAGCTCTGTGAATGATCAGCAATAGTGGATCAGCTGCTTTTGCATCTCCAAATACCTCTCAGTTCAGGGATCACCAACAGGTATCTTCAGCCTGAAGCTCATCTCAGCCCAGGATCGTGGCTTTCAGGATGGAATTCACTCCCCCCTGGCTCTGCTCAGCAAGAGGAGGGAGAATCAGAAGGTATTTAAGGCATTTGTTTGTGTCACCCTGACTGAATAACGAGCCCAGAACCAGCCAGTGGGGTCCAGATCGTGTCCACCTCGTTCCCAGCACAGATGAAGAGCCGGGAGCAGCCCCAGCCGAGTGCTGGTTTGGGGGCAGGCAGCCCACACACGGCAGACTCTGAGTCATTCCCAGCCAACTTTGGCAGTGCCGAGGCCAAGGGGAGCATTTCCATCCTGGACCTGGCACCTGGAAACCCCTCCCCAGCTTGGGATCCCATTTTCCTCCAAACCGGGGTTCCTGAGCCAGCTCTGAGCGCTCCCAGGCCAAAAGGCAGCAAAGCTGCTGGTTTCTTCTGCCATGAACTCAATAAAAATGTACAAAAGCTCTTCGTTCCTTCAGTTTTTGTAGAAATCTTCCCGAATGAAGCCCCAGTTTGTCTCCTGTCAGCACCCAGCGGTGCTGGGGGGCCAAAGGGAGCTCCCCAGGGATGGGCCCTGGTTCTGGCTGTGCCGGTGCCACGGGCAGAGCACACGGGGCCACGGTGTCCCTGCCACCCCTGCCACGGGGCTGAGCTGGAACTGCTTCACTGGGAACCAGAAATCCTGGCCAAGAGGGAGGCTGCAGCTCCCCACACCCTGAACAGCTTGGAGAGAGAGCAGGGGCAACATCCCTGTCTCCATAAACTCCTCCCAGCTTCTCCTCAAATGAAAACACTTCCAAAATTCTCTTCTTTTTGAAAGCCCAGCGCTGATTTTGCCTTCCTCCCGAACCTGAGGGAAAAGCAGCCCCCAGCACGGTGCACACGAGGCCTTGTGCCCCCTGTGCTGTGCCCAAGCACACTCTGGCCTTTCCCTGCTCACCCTCGGTGCTATTTGGATGACATTTCCCAGGCACCTGAGCATCTCCCAGCTGGGATCTCTGCGTCCTCCTCCAGGAGGAGCCGTGGCAAAAGCAGTGCCAAAGGCATCTCAGCCCCACTTCCCATCAGTGGAATCCCCACCCGCCCTTTCCAGCTGAACTGGGCCTGGAAGTGCTCATTTCTCCTCAGAGACTCTGGGGAGGGGGACAGGAACCCAGCCAAGATTTCACTCACCCGGCACTGCAGGGTCAGAGCTGCCCCAGGGAAGAAATTCCTGCTGGATGTTTTCCCCACAGCCTCATCCAGGAGGGAAGGAGGGCACAGGGGTGCTGCAACCACGGAGTTTCCTTCATCGTTTCCTCACCGTGCAGGTTAAACGTTCCCAGGGTGCCTTGGAGCTCCAGCAAAGCTTCCTTTGCTATCCAGATGCAAACATCCCTGGTTTTAGGGGATCCCAGTTTGTCCCCAAGGAGCAGAGCAGAGCTGGAAGGCCCAGCTGGAATTCCCTATGGTGCAGGAAGGTGGGAAGAGCAGGATCGCCGTCCCCTCACCGGCAGGGACAGGAACATCTGGGATGCCCCAAGGGAAGTTTAACAACTGGGCAGAGCCAGGGAAACCCTCCCTTGCCGTGGTGATTGAATAGAAGTGCCCAAAACAGCCACAAGATGGACAGGGGGGGAAGCTCAGAGCCAAAAGAAGAAATCCCTGGCAGATCCCAGCTCCTCCCTCCCCCAGCGCCCCCAGGGATGGACACAGGGGATTCAAAACTAGTGCAAGGTCCAACTGCTTCCAGAAACATTGAATGTAAACAAACACTTTATTTGTGTCAATACTTCTGCAAAAGGCTGGAGTTAGGAGATGCCAGCTGCAGATCCAGTGCAGTGCTCCAGAAACTCAGCAACATTTTCTGGACTAAAATGACAGAATCGATGACTCAGAGGGCTTGAAACACTTCTAGAAAGGGTCACAATTGTTTTGGCTGAATATCATGGAATACATTATCTATGGTTAAATGTAAGAGTTATAATAAACCATTGACTGTGATCCTGCATTAAAGCAAATTTAATAACATTCACGTTCCCTGGTGTTCAGTGCTCCAGCTCCAGTCGGAGCAGAGCTGAGGAGATGCTGCTCCCATGAGGCACCATTCTCCTCCTCTTCCCCCACGTATTCCTAGTTCCACATTATCCCAAGAATTCCCACAGAGACACAGAGAAAACCAATGCTGGCTTTGCTGCGCGGAGCAGTTTTACCTCAATTTTACAGAGCTAAACATCACAGAAATCCCCATTAGCCACATTTACCCCAAACTCGGAGAATCACCGTCAGGATGATGAGCAAAACTGGATAAAATGCTCTAAACTGTACGGATTTTACCTCAGGAAGTGCCATTTTTTAGGCTGGGAACACCAATTTTAAACAAGGGTGGATGAGAGACCAGGCCAGGGCTGGGAATCCAAGCAGCCCCTTCCAGAGCTGGGAATTGGCCTCTCCAAGCCCTGGGCACCCTGTGAGTGCAACACCAAAATGGGCATTTTACACCTGCCCTGGCAGCAAATCCCTCCCAAGCCCCTGTGGGCACCGTGGGCACCTCTCAATACACAACACACACACATTTTTGGGGCAAATAGCAGCAGTTTTTACTGACCACATGGAAAATGTGCATTCAGGAGTGAGCACAACCCGGCCCCAAAGCTCCCTGGCTGTGTCACACGGACCCTGGGCAGTTCCACATCCCCTTTTCTGCCTGCCTGAAGGGAAAGCTCAGCTTCCAGCCAGCCAGAACGGGCAGGTTTATGTTCAGGAGGGAGGAACCAACAATCAGCAACTTGATTTCCATAGTACAGAGTCAAATACACCACGAAAATGAAACCTAACAGTACAAAATGCTTGAGAACATTCTGTTTCCAAGGTGCTAAACATGGGGGGGTTCCTTCCCCCCCAAAAATGGGTTGGATACCTCTAGAAACTACCACAGATCACCAAATTATCTACACTTTCTTTTCCTGCTTCTGGCCTTCTTTGCAACAGCTGGAGAATATTCTGACCCTTCCAAAAATGCACACAAGACACCAAGATTGTGCTCAACAGGTTTACTCAACTGGACTCTTAAATGCTCAAGAAAAAGGCACAGATTAAAAGAGACTCTGGTGACTCTTTTGAACACAGCAAATGGAATTGTTGTTTTTAAGGAAAAAAGGAAAATACTGCTATGAATTGCATGGGCTGAAAAGTTCAAATCTTCTTCCCCGTTCCTAATTATTGGCCTTCATTAAAATGGAACTTAAATTAAATTGTATAAACATATGAAATAAAGTCTCAGTATTAGGAAGTTCCTTCCTTTTTGTTTGTTTGTTTGTTTCCTCTATGTACAACTCTTAGTATACAATTTGTACTTTCCACTTTACATTTAACTACATCCTCCTGGCCAGAGGGAGAGCCGAGGGCGCCTTGGTGGGAAATGCTTTGCATTTGGAAAAAATCCTGCTTTTTCTTGGCCAGCAGTGCCAGGGGGAGGGAAGGGCAGGCTGGGGGCACCCCTCAGATGTAGTCATCCTCCACGGGCTCCCCATTGACATCACAGTAGTGGATGAAGATGGCCACGACCCTCTGGAACACCCCCTTCCTGACCTGGCGCAGCTCCGAGATCTCCTCGCCGATGGTCTCCATGCAGATGTCGGCCGAGAGCTGCCCCTTCCTCCTCGGGGCGTAGATGGTGGCTGGGGAGAGACAGCAAGGAAAAGGGGATGTTTCTCCCAAAAACAGGCACCGGCCAGGCTGGTTTTGCATTCAGACTTGGCCAAAGAGGCAAGAGGAGGAGTCTGCCCCTGACCGGGAACGTTCTCGCCTGCATTCCCTCTGTTTAAAGCTTCCCATGGCTCCAACCCTCGCGTCCAAATGTCTGGGAGTGAAAGGAATCCCAGAGCATCACAGACCCTCTTCCCGAGGCCTCTCTGACACAATTCCAGGTTATCCATTACTCACATGTTTTATAAACAACAGCAGTTAAGGATAAAGCAGCAGCGCTCTCCTCATTCTTTATGGCTTTAACACCACAACTCATTTTGAAATCCTGACTCTTCAATCAAATACTCATCAATTTTTGGTAATTCAGCCTTCATCATGAACTACAAGCATTAAGTCAGGCTAAAATTAAATTAAATTACATCAGCCTCAAATAAAACTTAAAAAAGAAATTAAAAAATAAAACCAGAGAAAGGTAGAGAAAAAAAAAAAAATCTCTCCCTCCTCCTCTTGAGATTCCTGAACTGGAGCTGGGTAAGAATATCCAAACCAGGATCAATTAAAAATACCTCTAACGAAGATTCCAGGGTGTTCCTAATTAAGTAATGGAAGAACATATTTTCTCTGCTACCCAGCAAGGTTTTTAATTGAGCCCCAGGCACTGCCTACCATTGTATTTTAGCAGACAAGCTCCTAAACAGAAAGAGCCACATCTACAATGAATTCTAACCCACATCATCTCCATTCCAGAGTTTTCAAGTTCAGTTTTTAACTCTTTTATGTCAAATTTCTGTGAGTTCTCATTTCCCTCCAGCCTACCTTAACAACAGAGCTACCAAAACCAGCCTAAGGGCCAGAAAACTGGAAAAGAAAGGAATATATTGCCAAATAAGCAAGTTCTGTGAAGAACCCAGGCAGGTCACTCACTCCTCTCATCATCCTCAAAGTCGTATCTGGCGTAGCTGTTGGGCTCTGCTGTCCTCAGGGACCTCAGCCAGGGGAAGTCAGTGATCATGGAATAAGGAGCACCATCCACGATGCCTGGGAGAGGGAGAGGGACAGGGTGAGGATGCAGAGAGGAAAACATCACCCCCGCAGCACCAGCACTCACAAATCCACTGGATTATCACCAAGCATCTCCTCACTTGATTCCTCCCCCCCTGAGCTGAGTTTCCCCACTTTCCTCACAAGGAATATTCTCCACATCCCTGGTGATGATGCAAAGCAAGAAGCTGAGCAGGAGCCCTCAGCTCTCCACCAGCTCTCACCTTCCAGGGTGTAAATGTCCCTGCCCCAGGGGTACTTGGGGTATTTCTTCAGGTCCTCTTCAGTCCTGGTGGCCTCAGGGAAGAACTCGTATTTTATCAGCTCTCTGGGGAGAAGGAGGGAGAGGTTACAGCCAGGAAACAGGAGGTGGGAGGGAGGAAAACCAAGCGGGGAATCCGAATACACAACCTTTGCTTTAATGATCTTGAATCCATGGAAAAACTCCCCCAGGACCCTCACGCCAACTCAGCATCCATCCCTTCACCTGGGAGAGCGACCAGAGCCAGCAGGGAGTGGTTTAGAGCAGCTGCATGAGAGCCACTGGCCACAGCTCCCTGCTGCTGGGAATTTTCAGGAGCTGATCCTGCTTGAACATCACCTTCCCCAGAAACCAACACCGTTCCTTGGAGCAAGTTGCTCTTTTAAAAATAACTTGGATTTAGCTTTGAAGGCATTTCTCAGCCATCCCAACGATTGCAATGCACAACTGCATTACTGCTGGATGGATGGGATGAATTAGTGACTGCTGCTGAAGGATTTACAGGATTTCCCATATGGGTTTATAGTCTGTTTTATATTAAATGCATCTCAGCACTGCAATTTTACACTGCACCACCCAGAATTCAACCTTCACTAGTAACCAAATGGATTGTTTTTAAATTTGGGTGACAGCATAGAGCAAGTCTGGAGCTGCAGCTGCTCCAGGACACCCTGGCAGTCCCTGGAGGGGAAATACTCCTTGGCTGGGGTCAGTACTCCCTGGCTGTGGTCAGTACTCCCTGGTTATGGTCAGTACTCCCTGGCTATGGTCAGTACTCCCTGGTTATGGTCAGTACTCCCTGGCTATGGTCAGTACTCCCTGGCTATGGTCAGTACTCCCCACCTGGGGTCAGTACTCCCTGGTTATGGTCAGTACTCACTGGTTGATGTTGGCTATGGTGTCCATCCAGCTCCGCACCCGCACCTTGTTGCGGACGTTGGGGGGGTTGCTGAACTCGTGGATGATGCAGATGTGGTAGGGGTAGGGGCCACTGAAGATCTTCTGCTCCAGAGTCAGCGTGTCCACCTGGGGACAAAGACTTGTGAGCACCAGAAGCGCTGGGCTGGGGCTGCAGGGTGAAAGCAAACAGGTATCGACCGAACCCCCGGAAAACGCAGCCACGAGAGGGAATTTTAACAACACAAACAAACACAGAACTCAGGGGAGTGAAACTTCCCCGGTGCAGCTTTGCCAATCCAGCTTCTTGAGCACTGGAACTGGATGGGATATGTCTATTCTCTGATGTGTTTCCCAACTCCAGTGTGGAAATAAACTCCATAAAATTACAGAATGGTCTAAAACTACATTCACTCCTCAGGATTTGTCTTAGGAGGAGGGGATCAGTGATTTGGATTTTTGTTTCCACCTAATATTTTTTACCACTGTCCTTTCAGAGATGTGGTTTCAAAGCAAAGCTGATTTTATGGATTTTATGTACAATCAACCTTCCCTCCTTAGCAAACCAAGCCAGGAAAAGCAGGAGAGGAGCAGCACCACAGAGGGATAAAGTTTAACAGCCCCAACCTTCCAGATCTTAAATGAAGCCCTCATAAATCCTTATCCAATGACTTCAACAACTCCCTAAATGTCCCTGCTTCCAGCTCCTGCACAGCCTGGGGGAGGAGAGGGTGGCTCCCAGTCCCACCAGCGTCCTGTAACACTGCAGCATCAGGAGGGGATGGTGCCTTCAGCATCCTAAACTCTGCTGTTCCTAAATCTAACAGGACGTGGGTCAAGGATGTCAGATCCCTGTGCCTGTGCCATGCTCTGCTCACACACAGCTCCAAGGAGCAGCCAGGTTCTTACAGTCTGAGTGATTCAGCTTGAAATTAATTCAATGCCTCCTGTTTTACAATATCCTCCAATGCAACAAATACTGGAGATGGTGAACTTTAAGATTTAATCCATCAGAGTATCTTCAAACCCAAGTAGCAGATCTGGCAATAAAAGCCCTGCTGGGCTTTTACCAACCCAATTTCAGAGCTGTGTTGCTGTAACATCTCCTGCCTCAACTGCAACTGCCCCGGGCAGAGCTCCAGGGCTGCTCCCAGAGAATGCAGGCTGGGTCTGCACCTGCTGCATGGGGCGAAGGTAAATGATCCTGTTCCTCTCTGGGGGCATCCTGAGGATCTGATCCAGGACCTGATCCATGTTGAGCTTCTTGCACTGGGCGTAGTCAAAGCGATTCACAACGGGGGCGTTTTCAACCTTCAAGTGTTTCAACACACGGCACCTTGTAGCTGGAAAAGAGCAAATCAAAGCATTAAAAGGAAATTAAAGACCTCAGGAGCCTCCTGTCAGAGAATTTCAAGGCTGGCAGGTTCAAAGGAAGGCAAACAAGCAATATAAGTACCAAAAAATTACATATCAGATACAGCCCAGCTCTTCATTTTTTCCATATTATCATCAAACTTTTCAGCTGTGAACTTGCCAGAAGTGGCCTTTTAAAAGGTCACGTCAAACTTCATCTAATAACCTTTTTCTCCCTCTGTTTCCTTTCACTGAAATGGTCTGTGGGCTGCCACAACTTCCAAAATCACCTCAAACACGGAGGATTGGGAAGCCACACAGTGGAAAATAAAATTGTTTCCTTTCTAGCAACGCTGCTCATGTCATCAAAATTTCCCTCCAGATCAATGTGTGTTCCAAGTGTTCTGGAATAAGGAAATAATTCCTTTATTTCTGCTAAGCAGACAGATCTCATGTCAGAAGAAAAAGCCTTAATTTAGATGCTGCAGAAAACAAGAAATGACCCAATCCAGGAGCAGTCACACCCTGGCACGTGAAACTAATGCAGCCTAAGTGCCAGCACCAAAAACAGATTTTTATCGTGTCAAGGAGCAAAAGTATCATCCTGTCAGCTAAAAAAATCTACGGGAGCATGAAGAAATGAGAGAAAAACAAGGCACTCAAACTCATTTCATCAACTTCTAATTACTGCATTATCACTCTTCAATAAACATTTCATCTCCCTAATTGTCAGATCATTTCAGCTGTTGATTTTCAGATATTAATCTTTATTAAAGCTGTTATAAGAGACCTGCAAAGTGGGAAGCAGCAATATTTGGAGTTCTAGCTCATCAGCACTGCAGCTGATGAATACAAAATGAGCAGGGGCCTGACTTGAATTCTTTCAGGAACCTGCAGTAGTGCCCCACAGGGAGGAGGCAGCCCTGACGTGAAGCACATACCATGGATGAACATCATTTTGGGGCAGTCCTTCAGCACCAAATCTGTTATTCCACAGTTGGTCAGTGTGATTCCTACGAGGTTTTTGGATTTCAAAGTCAGTACCTGGGGAAAATGAAAAAAAAAAAAAAGAAGAAGAAAAAACGTGTGACAGGGTAAAAATGAAGGAAAAATAAACGGAATTTTCCAAGATCCAGGAGGATGTTAATGAATATAACACAGCTTCAGTTCCCAACAGGAGCTCATGGTGATAAAGCTGCAGGAAGTGAAGGAAAAGCCCTTACCTGAACGTGATCATCCTCAATCACGGGGTCACTGGTACTGGTGGATTTGTCAGCTGTCCTTTTCCTCTTGGTGGTTTGCCTTGGCTTTGGCTTTGCTACTTCTGGAAACAAAAACATGGAAAAATCTCTCCTCTGCTCCATTTCAGGATAGCTGAGAACAGCCTGTGAGAACTTCTCCCACACAGGAAAATCCAAACTCCTGCCTGGCTTCAAAACCAACCTCTCCTTGCTCCAAACCCCCCTGTCAGGTCTGTGCTCAGAATTATTCCCATTAAATAACTCTAGAGGTGAAAACCCAGGAATGCTGAACCTACAGTCCAACAGCACAGAAAGATGTGGAGCCAGGAAAAGAAGATTCATGGTTAGGTTACATTTGATTCTCTGCAGGAAACAGAACATCCTTGACAAATACAAGACCCAAAATAGCTTTAATGTTTAAATAGTAGAAATTACCTCAAACTACTGGAAAATCTGTTCTTTATAACTGTCACTAAGTTTTTCCTAATACTGCAAAGGATGCCCAGGTATAAAATCCTTTAATGTTCCCAAGCTGCACCAGGGACCTCAAACTCCTGCTTCACTTAACAGATGAGTCTTTGAAAAGAAATCACCACCAGCATTATTTCCAACAGGAAGAGAAAAAAAAATGCCCTAGAATTAATTATCTGTCATTAACAGATCAAAATGAGAATTTATTTTACTAAAAGTAAGCTTTCTTTGACTTTATTAAAACATATGGCATGTGCACAAAGATCTCCAGTTAATTACCAGTCATAAGGTAGAAAACAGACATTTTAAATTTAATAGCAAGAGCTCTTCTTGGAATCTGAGCTGCATCTACCTGCAGAGCATCTGAGGTGATTTAGGTTTTGTTAACACTTGGGAGCATTAAATAAACTGGAAAAACACCAGGATCTGGAGAGTTTGAATCATTCCATGGTAACAGAGGCAGGAATTTGCTCTCAATCTTCCTTTACCTCCAAGCCTCACAGTTGTGTAAGCAGCACATTCCATCTTTCAGTTTCATTTCACCTGCCAGATATTCCCAGCAAAGCACCCTGGATATACGAGCTCGTGCCACACTAAGGCGATTATTTTGGAAACCAAGCATATTTGAAAGAAACAGCAAGTTCCCCTCTCACATCTGTTCTTTTCTCCCTTCATTCCAGCCCTTCAGGGGTTTTACTTTATGTCGGATGAACAAAACAACAATGTGAAGGATGAAGGTGTTTAAAAAAAGGACAATTTTCAGTAAGCTTGATCACCCTGCCTTACACACTTGGAAGCAGAACCCAATCCAGGCCCAAAAGCCTGGCTCAATTATAATTATGACTTTATTGGTTGATAAAGCACCAGCTATAACCTTTGCCTTCTTGTTAAGATCTAAGTGTAGCTGCTGCCTTTCCAGGGAGGATTTTAATGGGGAAACATTCATTATGTTTCAACGAATCCCAGCCTTCACAGGCAGGCAGAGCTACCAAAAAATTGCATTTGCTTTTCAAAGGAGTAAAGCAAATACCGGTTAGAATGTATGGAGAACACAAACAGAAAGAGCTGCATGGAGGAAAAAAGCCAGTGGCACTTTCAGAGAAACCTGATTTTACCTGGTGAGGGCACCTCTGTTCCATCAAGCTCTGACCTTTCAAACCCCTCAGGTTTAAATCCCTAACAAGCTCCACATCAGCGATCCCTGGGGGAGCTGCAGTTGCTCAGAGCTGCCTCACAGCAGCACCGCACTTACTCAGCCGTTACTCTGTGTGTAAGTCCTACCTGGCTCTGACACCAGAGGCACGTGGGACAGCCTGCTCCTGGCCCTGGTCAGGGGTCTCCGAGGATACTCCTCCTTGCAGTCCAGCTCCCAGCTCGGGGGCTGCGCGCTCTGCTCCCGGCCGCCAGCCCCACAGGCACTCCCACTAGTCCTGTCACCCCCGGGCTCTCCCGCAGCCCCACAGTCCGGCAGCGTCCTGAGCGCAAAGTCCGGCCCGTCCCTGCAGGCTCCGCTCGTGGAGGGGCACTCCCCGTCACACCCCCCGCTCGTCCTGCGCTGGGCCTTGGAGGAGCACCGGGAACAAACGGAGCTCTCCTCGGGCTCCCCGTCGCCGGGGCCTTCCCTTCTGCAAGGAGAGCAGCCGCGCTGCCCGGACTCCTCTCCGGCCGCGGGGCTGCTGGCGGCGGAGCGGCTCTGGGCCGGCCGGGCGCACTCGGGGCTGGCAGGAGCGGCGCCGCAGGAGCCGGGCGCTGCCGCGGATCCCGGAGCGCCGCCGCAGCCCCCGTAGGAATCCTTGCCCTTGCTCCTCTCGGGCATGTCGCTGGCCGCTTTCATGTCAGCCTTGATCTGCTCGCTGGTCACCTGGCAGCCCTTCTCGCAGCTGCTCTCCTCGCTGGGGAACTGCTTGGCCTGGCCCCCGTGGCTGCTGCTGCATCTCTTCCGCAGGGGAGTCTTGCCTTTGCCGCTCACTGCGGGAGCGAAGGGAGGGACAACAGTGAGAAACCTCAAATCGATGGGAGTGTTACTCTGCTGAAGGCTACTGAAAACACAGGGCAGCCCAGAGGCCAATGGCAGTCTTCCCAGGAATGGGAATTGTTAGGATTCGTAGCTGTTGCCGCATCTTGGTAATGTCTTGCAGCTATTTTTGGAGAGATGTGCTGGAGGGTTTGTCACACAAACCTACCACACTGCCCCAGAGCAGCTCACTGTCACACGGGCACGACAACAGGACAGGCACACTGATAACAGAATCAAAGAATATGGAACAGTTTGGGTTGGAAGGGACTTTAAACCTCATCCAGTGCCACCCCTGCCATGGCAGGGACACCTTCCACTGTCCCAGGCTGCTCCCAGCCCCATCCAGCCTGGCCTTGGGCACTGCCAGGGATCCAGGGGCAGCCACAGCTGCTCTGGGCACCCTGTGCCAGGGCCTGCCCACCCTCCCAGGGAGAGATTTTTTTCTGCTATTTAATCTAGAGAGGCTTCTGTTTTCTTAAATATGAGCAACACATCTGAGGAATCAAACAGGAACAGAGACAGGACTGGAGTTCACATTTCAGCAGCAACCCTCAGCTCCCCCTCCTGGGTCTGAGCAGTGCTGCCAGCAGTAACAGCACTCTCAGCTCACAGGTGAATAAAAACCCACACTGAGCAGTGTACAAATCACAACAGAACTTAATCCCAGGATCACTGAGGTTGGAAAATCCCTCCCAGCCCATCGAGTCCCAGCCCCATCCCCACCTTGTCCCCAGCCCAGGGCACTGAGTGCCACCTCCAGCCCTTCCTTGGACACCTCCAGGGATGGGCACTCCAGACCTCCCTGGGCAGCCCCTGCCAAGGCCTGAGCACCCTTTCCATGCAGAAATTCCTCCTGAATGTTTACTGTCTTAATCCTTTCTGTTCATTACATGCCTCAAGCCCCAAATCCCCAATACTGGCAGTATAAAAGTTGATGCAAATTCTCTCCAAAGACAGATTATTTCCCCCCCTCAAACCACAACTGACGTCCACACTGGGGGGTCATGATAAATTCTGTCCACTTGGGAATCCCAAAGAGGAGCTGCAGGTTTCTGATCAGTGCAGCACCATTATTTCTGTTTCTGTACAACATCTGTGATTTGAGCTCAAAATACGTCCTTACACCTTCATTCCACGTTCCAAACCGAGCTAGAAATGAACCTGGACCAGATGGAAAGACCGAAGCTTACAAATAAATGTTGCACACCTGAAGGTTCTCTTGTTTCCACTGGATCCCTGCTCTTCTCTTCCCCATCTGAGTAATTCTGTGCAATGCTGTTGGAGATGCAGGCTCTGGAGGTGCCCATGTTTTCCTCCTCATCCTCACTGTCTGAATCATGGATGGTAATAGGAGCTGCTTTTACAGCAGGTTGAATTCCACTCGGTCCTGAGAAGGAGAATATCAACAGTTCACATAAAAATTAACCAAGCATGGATTAAAGGGCTGAAGAACGTTTTGCACTGCTTGAAAAAATGGCAAGAAATTAATTTGACTCAATTTCACCACCCATTCTGTGGCTCCCTCATTAAAATCCAAATGAGAGAAGAGCAAATTACTGCATTTCAGCATTAAAGCGTTCTGGTTTGGAAGGGCAAGAGTGGCACAATGGAATGCTACCTCATGTTGTTGGGATATTCAGTAGAAAATGTTACTGTCCAGCAAAAAGTGGCAATAAAAGAAATCAAGACTGCCTTGTGCCACTAATACAAATTCACTTAACACTGGAACCAGTTGTGCTGGCCTGAGAAAAAGCAAAAAAAGAACCCAAGTGCTGCAGTGAAAGAAGTAAGGCCATGGACACCAACAGAGCAACAGGACAAGCTCATTCCGGACTTCTGACTTGTGTTATACTGAGCACAAAAATCAGGCTTTAAGGTCAAGGTATTTCCCTGCACATGCAAAGAAAACTCTGGGCTGTGACACTGAATAAATCCCTTCACAGCACTCAGCTCCAAATCAGACAACCCAGCTGAAGCAAAACACCCAAAACCAGACTTACACTGGAAAATGAATCCCTCAGGGAGCTACCAAGAGGTGATTTCTTCCCAAAGCCAGAGTTACCTGCTTGCTCTTCATCCACCTCCATGGGAACAACAGCCTGGCTGGGAGCTGGCAGCTCGTTCTGGGCCTGCCCAGCAGCCTCCCCTTCTTCCTGTGCCACCTCCTCCATCTCATTCAGGGCTGCAAAGGGAAGAGGAGCTCAGGAATAGGAAACACAATGAAGAGAGCCCTCAAACACCCACAAGAAATAAATAATAGCTGCCTTGATTCCCTTGGTGAGCCTCTGAGTTGCACAAAGTCTCTCACAGATTTGTTCTACATCTCTGTAGCCAAAGCCCAGCCTGACTTTTGGGGTTTAGTTCACTCAATTTTCCCCTCCTCCTCAAAAGTCTTGTTCTATGCAGAGAGCAGCATAACCAGCATTTACATTTTCATTCCCTCCAGTGACTTCTGCCTTTGCTGGGGAACATTAAAAATACACCACCAACACTGGGAACTTCTCCCAGCTGTGCCCAGAGGAGTCCTGGCACTTCCCCAGAGGTGTCACACAGAGCCTACAGCTGCAGTGACACCCAGCTCTGCACTGTGACAGCTCTTGCCACACAGCTGGCACAGACATGGCACAGGAAATATTAAAGCTCCACACCAGGAGCTGGAAGAGCAACAAGCTTTCAATGTATACTCACATCTTCACCAGGAGCCTGTGTGAGAGATAATGCAGATAAAATCACCCCTCAGAGGTCCCCAAGGATTACCCTCAGCTGCAAATCAGCCCCAAAAGGTCCCCCAGGGTTACCCTCAGCTGCAAACCAGCCCTAAAAGGTCCCCCAGGGTTACCCTCAGCCCCAAATCAGCCCCAAAAGGTCCCCCAGGGTTACCCTCAGCCCCAAATCAGCCCCAAAAGGTCCCCCAGGGTTACCCTCAGCCCCAAATCAGCCCCAAAAGGTCCCCCAGGGTTACCCTCAGCCCCAAATCAGCCCCAAAAGGTCCCCCAGGGTTACCCTCAGCCCCAAATCAGCCCCAAAAGGTCCCCCAGGGTTACCCTCAGCCCCAAATCAGCCCCAAAAGGTCCCCCAGGGTTACCCTCAGCCCCAAATCAGCCCCAAAAGGTCCCCCAGGGTTACCCTCAGCCCCAAATCAGCCCCAAAAGGTCCCCCAGGGTTACCCTCAGCCCCAAATCAGCCCCAAAAGGTCCCCCAGGGTTACCCTCAGCCCCAAATCAGCCCCAAAAGGTCCCCCAGGGTTACCCTCAGCCCCAAATCAGCCCCAAAAGGTCCCCCAGGGTTACCCTCAGCCCCAAATCAGCCCCAAAAGGTCCCCCAGGGTTACCCTCAGCCCCAAATCAGCCCCAAAAGGTCCCCCAGGGTTACCCTCAGCCCCAAATCAGCCCCAAAAGGTCCCCCAGGGTTACCCTCAGCCCCAAATCAGCCCCAAAAGGTCCCCCAGGGTTACCCTCAGCCCCAATCTGCTGCTCCTCAGCGGGGCCCTCCTGGCGCAGCTCGTTCTCCTCGTTCTGCTCGTTGGGGTGCTGGTGGTTGTTGTGGTGGATGTTGGGGTTGTTGTTGTTGTTCTGGTGGTTGTTGTTGTTGTCATTGTCATTGTTGGAGTTCTGATTGCTCACGAGGGCAGAGGAGACCCCAATTCCTGTGCCTGCACTTAGGCCCACACGAGCACAACCCTGGGAACAAAGAGCAGGAATTCAGATTTGAAAACAGGAATTTGTTATCTCAACGTTCCCTAATGGCAACAGGAAAACCATTCAGTTGTAATTATTTGGGATAGCACAACACTAACAGGGAAACTGTCCCTCAGACTTCCTGACTGCACGTGTCCATCTTCAGGCTGGCAGCCCAGAACTTGTGTTGTTAAACTCCCAACGAAAGGGACTCCTCAGAGCACCTAATTTTAACCTATTAATTGTGTTAATCTATTAATTTGCTGTGGGATTATTACATCAATACAAACAGCACATCAGAGCCTCCCCAGCACACAGCAGCCTCAAGGCACCATTAATGACCACAGGCAGCAGGTTTTACATGGGCACTTCTCACTGCACGCCAGCAGCTCACCAAGGATTTGTGAGACACTGTGGGAGGGGACAACGTGAAGAAATAAAATCCCTAAGCTTTGAAAACACTTCAAAAGGGAAACAGTACCCATATTTCACCCAGTAAAAAATCATAAAAACCTCTTAGTATTGTAAAGAGAGGCCTAAGAGGAAAAAAATAATATCAAAAGCAGCAGCACAGTGAAGCATCAGCAGAGACCTTGAGAGAATCAGGGAGTTTTACTTTCAATAGAATCAACGTTTTATTTTCTGGTCACACATTCATTCCTTGCCACTGCTCCCACTGGCAGAAGCAGCACCACTCTCCCCAGCAGATCACGCTAAAAGCAACTGCAAACCAAAGTAATTTCTTACCCATCTTTTTAATTAATGACAACTTTGAAAAGAAGGAACAGCAGCAGGAGCACACCGGATTGCCAGTGAAATGGAAGCAAGAAGAAATCCTGGCAACGAGGAAAAGCCAAACCATTCTCTGGAATTTACCTTTGGAGGCTCTCTAAACATCTGGTCCAGAGAAATAAACTCCAAGCTCGGCAGTAACTCGATGAACTGACTGAAAGAGTCCAGCTTGATGGCGTGGCACCTCACCAGGGTCAGGTCAACCAGGCGTGTCCACCTCGAGTGATCTGGGAACACAAGAGAGGCCGTTCCTGAGGGATTCCCACCTCACTCATGGTTCACTACCCCCTTTTCAGATCTGAGAGCAGCATCCTCTGTATCTCCATCCTGTTCCCAGCATCACCATGGCCCCAAAGCAAGCATCATCTACTGTACTTACTAACAACAGAACAAGCAGTACTAGAGCAGAGAAATTCTGGTTTAGCACAGAAATTCATAGAATAGCTCTGAAATTTCAAAGGTGTGCAATACCTGTGATCCAATTATTTGGGTTATGTAGATGTGGGCAGTTGTAAATGACCAGATACTTGATGAAAGAAAAAACTTCATTTACAGCTTTCATACCAATATCTGTAATAATTCCTGGGTTTTCAACCACATCAGCCAAGCCGTACCTCACCAAGTCCGTACTCGTCATTTTACCTATAAAAGAGAGAGGAGCAGACACAGCAGTAAATTTGCCTTTTATAGCAGGATTTTCTAACTCCTTATTGATCAGATCATTCCTTTAATAAAGCTGAGCTTTCCCAGTTTCAGGAAGTGAGGAAAAGCAGGTTTGGCTGTATGAGATCAGCAGCCTCAATACGTGCAACGTCAATATTCTTATTAACCACTGAGAACGTGATTGAGAACACAGCAATTTCTGTAATCCTTATGGGTTTTATGTATGTAAAAAGTGACATACACTGTAGTAAAAACTCATCAACGTAGCCTAGGTGAAGAGTTTCAAACTGTGGGAATTCCAGTTCAGCCATCTTCAAAGCAGAAAAAACACCATCTTTGGTCAAGGAAGGCTGGATCCGCACTTCGTGCAACCTGCAGGGAATTCAGAATTGCTCCTATCAGAATTCAGGCCAAAACACAGAAAACTCTGCACAAGGTGCCCTGTCCTAATAAAATCAGAGAATTCTTTCAGCAATGGCTGGATTCAGAGGGTATTTGCAGTTATTTTAATCACAGAACACTCCTGTTAGGCAAAGTTTAAATGTGTATTCCTTAAATTTTGACAGTTGCTGTCTCTTGGATGTCATTTCTAAGACATTTATTTTGGAAGAGGAGAAGCAAAGAGAGATGTGACGGGAGGTACCTTCGTGCAGCAGTTATGATGAGGTAGCCAAGATCCACTTCAAGTGCATTCTTGCAAGCTCCCAGAACAATAGTGTGCAAATTCCTGAAACCACCTGGCAAATAAAGAACACCCTTCTCACACTTCGCTCTCACACCACAGCCCTCAGCCCTACTCATGTGCACCAGTGCTGTCCTGACCTTTTCTAGAAAACCAAGAAAACAAAGACTTGCACCCAACTCCTCCAATCCTGGTTCTGCTCACTGACAAGTGCAGCTCATTAAGTGTTAATTGCAGTTAGAATATCAAAATTATACCCGACACATTTAGCACCGTGAACATAGTTCCAAATTTGGAAATAACACTCAGGAAAGGATATGCTACAGACAAAAAAACCTCCAGAATTTACTGAAGCTTTAATTTATTCATTTATTTATTTTGGTAAAGTGTGAGGGATTAGGAGTTTCCCACCTGATCTCCAGCTGTCTTCTACCACGTGCTGGATAAGTCCCCCAAGGAATGGAACACGGACCAGTTCCAAGTGCTCCAGATTCCTGGCAGAAGCCAGGCCTGTCACCAGGGGAACGTACTTCAGAGAGTTTGTGGGTCCTGCACACAACAAGGCCAGAAAGAACAAAGCAGATTGTTCACTTCTCCCTGAATTATCCCATGGAAGAGCTAAAACACATCCACACACATCCCTCCAGAGCAGGAAGTCAACAGAACCACACAGCATCAAGCAAGAGACAGGACAGGGAGAGATTTCTGTCCAACACCACAAATCAAACAAGGGCTGCTCTCAGAATGTGGAATCCCAAGACTTTAACAGAACCTACATGCTCTACCATCCCCTTCAGACAGGCAGAATCCCTCTTACCAGCACAGTTCCTCATGACAAAAGCACGTAAGCTGATACAAAGGAAATCTTTAAAAGGCTGTGGTTTGGTGAGTCTCACCCACTTCAAATAAAGGTGCCTCAGCATTGGGATACAAGGAATCTCAGGGACATTCACCCCTAATAATACATAAACAAAACAAACAAACATTTTAAACAAGCTTTAAACCAACCAACTGCATGACAAATTGCTGGCTTTCAAAAGGAAGCTTTTCTGTGCTTTGTGGCAAGTGAGAAAAGCTGTGAACACTTGAAACACAAGTTCTTCACCTTGACTTGTCAGTAATTCTTTAGAACTTGCCCTCTGCTATCAAATATCCAGCTAAGATCTCCAAGATGCCACAGCCCAAACTCCCTCTCCTCAAAAGAATTACAAATTTGCAGAGTTTCAAAGCCTTTAAATCCACCTGTGTTGAAGCCAACTACTTCAGCACGACCACACTCACCTACTAAGTGCAAAGTCTGAATTTTAGCTCCTATAGGAATTTTCAGCTTGTTCTCAGGAGGAATTGGAAAAGCACCATTACGATTACGAAACTTCCCTAAAATGTGGACTTGGGGCATGTATGTCCAAATAGCTTCCACCAGCTCTAAATGAGAGGTCTCAACACCCTGGATAAAAGGAAGCAAAGCAAATGCTCTAACACCAGTTCAACAACAACATCCTCTTAACCACGTAAACTACAGAATGCAAGCTTAAATCACTTCATTGCTAGCAAGATTGTCTTTTAAAAAGCAGAGGGATCAGAGCTTTAATTCACTGCTGGGCTTACGAGCACCCGGGATTCCCAGTGGTGCAACTAAAAATAGCTGTCTTTGGCAAATAGGATCACAATTAACTGCTCCCTGTGCAGCCAGGTCTAAACCAAAGCCCTGGAAGCACCAAGTCCCTGTCACGATTTTCAACAGTGCTGAAGGAGGTTCTCTCCCCAGCCAGCCACTCACCAGCAAATTTGGACAGGCCTGCAAAGCCTCTAAAACTCCAGGAATGCTGAAAGCTTCGTGGCCACGGACCCGGCGCCTTTCCAGATACCTGGGATGAAGACCATAAAGTTGTTCAATGTCTGGCATCTTCCTCAGCAGCGTTAGGAAGCTGGAATCAGTGAAACCTAAGACAACGACAACACATTTGGTATTGGTGTGGCAGCAGACGCTCAGCTGTGACGGGAAAGCCAAACACACTTCTCTCTTTCTGTGGCAGTACAAGTTCTGTGGTGTTGAAAGACGGATTGGTGAAGCAATAGCTTTTCTTTTACTTCCACACTCTAGAAATCATGACCTAAATACTCTTCTGCCTTGAATTTTGCGGGTTTGCTACAGGTGTCCTTCAGAGGAGCTGCATGGCTGCAGGGTTCACTGCGCTCTCTCCCTCCTCACATGAAGCTTTGTGTGTCTGTTTTTCCCGGAATTCCATTTATCAACTCCATGGCTAAAAAAAATCCCAGCTGAATCCCTCATTTTAGTTCACTCTTCACCACAGCTCACACTTCTCACAGAAACAGGATGGTTTCTTAAAGCAGGGATTTATCTTATTCTAATGTAATTCAGCACATAAAAAGGATTTTAACTGGGTTTTTGCCTGTATTTAGACCAGTTTTAGGTTAGGTCTAAACACCTGCCTGATACCAGCCCTAATCAATCTCAATTTGTAAATCCTCTTATTTTCAGAATTCCCTCATTTTAGCTCTGTCCCCCACCAAATCCCAGCACAGAAATCCTGGTACTCACAGGGTTCACCTAGACTGACAAATTTATCTACTGATCTGCAGGTGACTCGAGGTGTGACATCAAAACTCATCCTTGCATTGTTAAGTGCTGGCAGGTGAGCTGCTCTCTCATTCCACTCTGTTTTTTTCTTGCCTGCATGCAAACAGCCCCTTCACAGCATAACCCCTGCATAAACTCCCTTCCAACAATCACACAAACACAGATTGCACTGACAGGTGACCACAGAGCACCCCCAGTCACAGAATCACAGAATGAACTGAGTTGGAAAAGTCCTTTGAGACCATCACGCCCAACCTATGACCTAATACAGCAACACCCAAAATTCATATTTACACGGAGACAGAAACTTGGCAAACCATTCCTCAAGGCAGCCACCCAAAGGAAGGGAACATCCAGGCAATCTGAGGCTCATTTGGCAGAGGTAAGTGGCAGGGAGCAGCAGGGGGCTCACCTGTGGGCATGTACTCCCACCAGCGTCCCGCACACAGGTCCACCACCTTCACCACGCGCAGGTACAGCGTCACCGCCTCCTTCAGCTTCCGCGACAGGCACTCCATGCACATGATGTCCTGCAAGGGAAGGTACCTTGGGAGAGCAAAAACAGCCCTGCCTCAGCACAGCTGCAGCCCCCAGCACTGCTGCAAACCAAAGCCTGCAGCAGTTTGGGGATTTCTAACGGCGCGCGGTGCTCGTTCGAGCAGGGTTTTCAGGCTGCGCGCTCACCAAGTGTGGGGTTCTGCTAAGCAGAGTGACTCAGCAGCTTCTGACACTGATAGAGAACATTCATACAAATATAATGTTAAATGCACAGGTGATTTAGTTCTCTAATACATCATGGAATCACAGAATGTTTGGGATGGAAGGGATCTTAAAGCTCATCCAGTGCCACCCTGCCATGGGCAGGGACACCTTCCACTGTCCCAGGCTGCTCCAAGCCCCAGTGTCCAGCCTGGCCTTGGGCACTGCCAGGGATCCAGGGGCAGCCACAGCTGCTCTGGGCACCCTGTGCCAGGGCCTCCCCACCCTCAGAGGGACGGATTTCTTCCTTAAATCGAATTTAAACCCAACCAAACCCTGCTGACCAAGCCATTTCCCTCAATAGGTTTAACTAAGTTACTTTCGTTTTCTAGCACATACTGCAAACTCAATTTCCAAACATTGTGGAGCTTTCTGTTTCCAAAGAACTTGTTGGTGAGGCATTATATTTTGGATAATAGGGCTGAGTGAACATCTGGGAGAAGGACCTTGCTGTAGGGGAGGTCACATCCTCATCCCAGATCCCTTCTGCAGATACAACAATTCCCAAACAATCATCTCAACCGTGCCCTACCCAAGGTGTATTTCTGCTCTAAAATCAATATTTAGAGCAGCATTAAATCACTTGTTTGTTTCTTCTTCATTCTAACATTCATAAATTAATTTTCAGCGTCCAAATGAATTCTGGGGACTGATAAAAACACTTGTCATCCTTTTTTATCCACAAGCTCACTCGTGGCAC
Source organism: Gymnorhina tibicen (assembly GCA_013399875.1). Classification (NCBI taxonomy): domain Eukaryota; kingdom Metazoa; phylum Chordata; class Aves; order Passeriformes; family Artamidae; genus Gymnorhina; species Gymnorhina tibicen. Next base: position 258,853 of record VXAZ01009472.1, on the reverse strand, counting down.
ACCCACAGTCTGCTGTGCGTCACAAGCAGGTCAAGCTGGAAAAAAGATAAGAGAACTATAAAATAATAAGCACTAAATTGATTTCTGCCAGGCAGCTCACCTAAAGATGTGGCAAAGCACTTCATGAGAGAGTTGGTTCATGTAATCTTTTGGCTCCTCAGCTTTGGTAGAGTCTGCCCCTTCCCTGCTGGCTGCGCTCGCTTTCACAGTTTTCCGCCGGGGCCCCATCTCTGCACCGAGCTCTGCTGGGAGGAAACGGGCACAGAGTTGTGAAACTCAGGGCAACCGAAAAGAAAAGGGACAGAGAAGAGGAGGGAGCAGCAGCTAAGCTTCAAAACACAAGTCTGTGGCTCGATTAAACAGCAGGGCTCAGACATAACCTGAGGATTATCAGAAAAAGCGAACGGACTCTCTCAGCCGAGGGAATGCACAGAGGAAAATCTCCCCAGGCTGAACCAGAGATCAGTTCTTCTGATGAATAAAAAAGTCTTCAGACTTCAGAGATTCCACCCTGGGATCAAGACAGTCACAGGAAAGCTGTGCAGAGATCGCCAACTCAGCACCAACTACAACGTTCCAGTGAAAAATAAAAGCCCAAAGTCTCTGTCCAGCAGAAAAATGGTTTTCTTTTTTGAAAAAATGGGCTCCTGCTGATCATTCTCCAAAAATGCCCTGTTAAAAGCCCTTGAACCAGCTCCTCTTCGAGGTGAGAACACCAACAAGGAAAATATTCAGGTTGCTGAGTTAAAGATCAAAGCCGTAGAAAAACCGAGAGTCACTGTCTGAAAGCAACGTGCAGGATGCTCTGCTCCGTCCCTGAACTGTGCCCGTGCACACTCAGGCACAGGAATCACAGTGCTTCATCCCAAAACACCCGCAGTTATTATCAGAAGCAGCAAACAAGTAACCAAAATAGGTGAGAACTTGGTGCTGGCAGAAAAACCACCTTCTGCAGATGCTGAGAGATCTTTCCACGACCGTGTCTGGCAAAGATTTATTTTATTTGAATGTAAGAACAACAATGAGGAGGGCAAAGCATCACCAGTTCAGTGACCCTGAGGTTAACGGGCTGGATGCCAAAATCCAGTGGATTGAGGAAAAACAACTGGCAAAAAAAGACAGATTTTGGAACAGCTTTCAGCAAGGCCTCTGTTGCGGGCTCCCTGGGAGGCCAAAATTTGAAATACTGACAGCTTCACCGTGATCTAATTACCACAAAACACATGGCTGCACATATTTGGGGTGCACGTTAAGCTAATAACTGCATGTTGCCATGATTCCATTTTAAAGGGGGATGCTCAAATAACTAAATCCCCACCCTGTGCCTGTGAACAGCGGGAAATGGATCTCTGCTCCTCTGGACTGCGGGAATTCTCCAGCCAGGAGTGAAGACCCTGGGTTTTTCTTCTTGGGGCAGGCTGGAAGGGCTCTGTTTGCGGTGATCAACTTCATGAAGCCCAAAATCAGCTATTTGTAAACTGAATCCCAAGGAAAACAAGCATCACACGGGTTCCCAGTCACCTGGGATAACTCAATTTGACCAGAGGGCGGGACACAACCTAAAACACTCCAGACTGGCCCAGCCACGCGCTGGGTACAATCCAGCGGGAAGGAGAACAGCACGAGGACTGTGACAAAAGGCGAGAGAAATAAAAATATTAACAACCAGAGCAGGAGAAACCCTGCAAGACACAACTACAACGAGCACAACCCGCCCCTGCCACGAAGGGGAAAAAGAAGGATTTGTCTCTATGAGTCTGCAGTTTCGGCACAATAAAAGCTCCTCCTGGGGCTATTTGGAGCTAATGAGCACAGCTTTAACACCTCATTCCACATTAGCGAGCTGACCCCATTTAAAAATAAAAAAACAAATCTCCATAGCAAAGAGCTTTATATATTCCATAAAGCAAATGGGATTTTGCGGCCCCCACCTCAATTAATTCCCGACAATCAACGTCGGATGAAACAACAGCTCGACGTGCTCTATTCTTGATGCGTAAATACCCCTCGGACATTAGAAAGCTTACAGAACCATGGGGAGACTCCGTAGAAACGAAAAATGAGGAAAACCGCGGCGAGAGCAGCCAGGGACGGCCTGGCAAGCGCCGCATACAGAGGGGCGCTCCCTAAGGAAAGGGGAGGACGCGAGGACGCGGTGATCTGTGCCGAGATAAGCGAGAGAAAAACAGGTTTCCCCACAGCCCCATCGCCGCCGTCCCGTCACGGGGGGGCCCCCAGGGCCTGTGACAGCGGGGCCGGCCCGAGGCCGCGGGGCCGGGAGGAGGCGGCAGCCTCCGGGTCGCCGCCCCGCCGCCGTCAGGGGCCGAGCCCGGCGCGTCCCCCTCCCCTGCCCCTCGCTGCCCTCACCTGCCCGCGCTCCCCTCGGCGCCCTCGCCCCGGTTGTGGCCGCGGGGGAGCCCCGGCCCCGCTTCCTGCGCGGCCCCTTCCGCCAGCGCCGCCGCGCTTCCGCTTCCGCCCGCGCTTGCGCTTCCGCTTCCGCCCGCGCTTCCGGGCCCGCCCCGCCGCCATCTTGAGCGTGGCACCGCCCGGCCCCGGCGGGGCCAGCGCTGAGGGCTCCGGGGGTTCTGGGGGCTCTGAGGGCTCCGGGAGCGCGGGGCGGCCGCGGGAAGCTCCGGGGGCAGCGGTTCGCAGGCTGGGCGCGCTCAGCACAGAGCGAGAGGGATGGGATTCAGTAAAAGCTTTGCGGCAGCGCGCAGTTACAGTCACGGATGGGCTGAGCTGGAGGGACGCACAGGAGTCACCGTGGACAAGACTCTGGCAGCCTCGGGGCCGTGCCCATTCCCTGGGGAGCCTGGGCAGTGCCCAGCACCCTCTGGGGGAACAACCTTTCCTGATATCCAACCTAAACCCCCTGGCACAGCTGCAGCTGTTCCCTGGGTGCTGTCCCTGTCACAGGGAGCAGAGATTGGAGCTGCAGGCCCTGAAAAGTCTCCCCTCAGTCTCCTCCAGCTGCACATTCCAAGTGCCCTCAGCTGCTCCTCCATGGCCTCTCCAGACCCTTCCATCCTCGCATCCCTCCTTTGGATGCTCCCTGGGAGCTTTATGAGTGATTTTTTCCTGGAGAGTCTTTACCCTGTGCCCAAAACTCCTGCCAGCTGCCTTGCCACGTGTATTTGCAGTATTACGTGGGTTTGTACTTAAGCCACGTTTTAATCGCTGTGTTTGGGTGGATCCCAGCAGAAATCACACAATTTCCTCAACATTTTAAAGTCATGTTTCATGCAAGCCCCGAGGGGTTGGGTGACAAGGCTCGTTCACCACCCAGCAGACTGTTGGTGAGTTATTTTTTGTGAATGACAACATGCAAAGGCTCAGCTGCTGGTTTAGTGATAATCCCAGAGGGATCCACAGCGCTGTGTGGCAGGGCAGGAATAACAAATTCTCGGCAATCCCTGTGGGTTTTGGATGGGTCAGCAGCATCGCTGAGGTTGGAAAAGACCTCGGAGATCACCGAGTCCAGCCTGTGACAGCAACGCAGCATCACAAACAACAGCAGCAGCCAGAAAATTCCACCCAAAACTGCGGGAAAAGCAGGCAAGTGAGGCTGCCTGTGGGAAGAGCAGAGCCAGGGGTCCAGCAGAGCCCGTCCTGCCCTCCCTCCCCCCGAGGCAGGGACACGGGGGGTGGCAGTAAGGGAAGGTTGCCAAAAGGACACAGGAGGCACTAAATGGAATTAAGGAATTTGGGCAGGGCCTTGGGGCTGAGCTGCCTTCGAAACAGTCAGAGTGTGTGAATGCTGAAGTGCTTACAAGGCACACAACAGAAACCAAAACCACCCCGTTCTTTCCGCAGCAGAAAGCCAGTGATTTACCCCACAGCCCAGCTGTGTGTGGAGCTCTGGCGGTTTTTGGATTGCTCCATTTCTTTCTCCCTCCACTGCCGTATGTGGGGAAATACAGAATTTGGGGCACTCGAGGAGACCTGAACTAAAACCCAAAGGAAAACAATTAGAAATCAGAGATGCTGAACAGCCATCAATAAAAGTTCTGTTCTGCTCTTGATCAGCTGCAAAATAAAAGAGTACATGGCATTTCTCATGTCTCGTTTGCAGCTGGCGGGCGCTGTTTGGACACACACAGTTCATCTTTTGGGGGGTTTCAGCATCTTGGTTCTCTAGCACAGGTATTACTGAATCAAAAATAAAAGGCTTCAGGGAATTAATGCCTTCCTGTCAAAACCCAAACTCTCAGTGCTTACCAGCCTCCCTAGGAGATGTCTTTAAGCTTTAATTTTCTGAGGGAATGAATGTTCTCTGTCCCAGCCGATTGTAAGTCGGGGAAGGGTTTGGGTTGGAAGGGACCTCAAAGACCAAATTCCAGCCCCTCGTGGGCAGGGACCTCTCCCTCTATCCCTGCTCAGAGCTCCATCCAGCCTGGCCTCGGGCACTCCTGATGACCCAATTAGACATTCATTACACAACAAGCAGGTAGCAAAACCTCAGCATTCCAAAATCAAAGCTTCTGAGAGAACATCTCTGAGTCCCCAGAGCCCCTGAGGTGCGTTAGCACAGAGAAGAATGGAGCCGTGGTCTGGGCCCAGCCAGTTTTATTCCAGCCCTGGCATTTTCCTTTGCAGGGATGCCACTGTCTGATTTCCAGGCCTGGATTTCACGACCTCTTGTCTCAGAACGAAGAAAATGTTTTGTAAGGCTTCAGGAAAACCCCTCTTTGTCCTTCACACGTGAGTACATCAGACACACAGATACAGCAGTGGTGTTTCAGTACCTTTCCAGTGGAGAGTTTTGGAACCTGATCTTCCCCGAGTGCAAGATCTGTTCTGTTTTCCCATTCCACACCAATATTTTCTTTTCTGGCTTACAGAACGCGAGCACGTTTCGTCAGCTCACTCGGGCCCTGCACGTTTTCCCTTCCCCATATTTCCATGGCATTGCTCCATCCCACAAACTCGACTGTCCAGCTTGTCCAGCCTCTTCAGCGTTTTCCTCAGGCGTCATTTGCAGCAATTTGCTGTTCTCTGCTCTGGTATGTGGCAGGAGCTGCCGTGCCTCTCTCCTGCTCTGCCAGCTCCGAGCCGAGAAGAAGCACCCGCGTGGGGAGGTCCTGCTCTCCAGCTGCTCCTGGCTCAGTAATTCCCTGCCAGAATTGCCAGGGACAAGCTGGAGTGCCGGGGGAAATGCAGGGCTGGAGTTTAGACCTCTGACCCGCAGGTCCTTGAATCGCTCTTGGGGCTGCAGGAGGAGTTTGGTGTCTCAGGTCTGGCCCGCAGGCACCAAAGCAGAGGGTGGGAATGTCCACTGAGGCTGGAAGGCAGAAAATATCCCCAAATATCCCCAAATCTGGATTTTCTGACAGCACGATGAAGCCTCAGAGCTTGCCTTTGTTTCCTCAATTTGATCTTTGTTTTCTCCTTTTTATCTTTTTCAGTCAAGGTGATCTGTTCTAGGAACCTTTTCAGGTTGAAGCCTCTGAGCTGTGAGAAACTTTTCTATTACCTTCCTCATTTTCATTCCTTCTGTCTAACTTCTGGGACCTGCTTTCCAGATAAACAGAATTCAGGATGGGGCTGGATTTATTGTGTCCAGCTCTTCCCAAATTTTCCTCCTGTAAGCCCACTAAGGTCAGTCATTCACAATTTTAATTCTGGGGAAATATATTCCCACGACCAATTATTAAGTAAAAGACACAAATTATAGTGAAGATAATAAGGATGTAAGAGCAGAACAGAAATTTCTTTAGGTCTGAAAGCCTGAAATTTCTTAGAAGAGATGGATTAATGATCACATTTAAATGGCAGGATGGAACAGACTTCTACAGTCTTACATTTTACCAGACTTGTCAGAATTAAAGGAAAAAAAGAGCCTTTAAAAACTGGGGGGGTAAATTCCAGTATATGAGGTCATATAGTGGGATACAACTTTTGTATTCCAGGCTTTGGATTTTTACCTCTGGGCTCAGCCCCTGCTCCACCACAGTTTTCTGTAATTTGGGAAATACTTGTTAGCAATGGATGCAATAAATTCTCTAGAAAGTGCACCATGGAACAAAAAAAAAGAGTCAAGGTTTATTTTAATAAACAAGCCCACTGAGAGGCTGAACAACGTACAGGAACCAGAGTTGTACAAAGAGGGAAGGAAAACAAGCATTTAAAATTCAGCTACAAAACTGGGAGAGTCAAAGCACGGCCTGGGAAAGCTGAACCCTCGGGGAAAATGCTCCAGGTTCTGGGTGAAGGAAAGAAAACGTGAACAAGGGGCAGAGCCTTGGGGCGCCGTCAGAGGATGTGAACTTCAGCCCTGGCGACAAACACCTGCGGAAGGGCTGCTGTAAACCGGCAGTGAGAGACCGGAGCTGGCAGCGCTCCTCAGGCAGGACGGGGGAAACGCAGGGATCCCGGAGCTGTTCTCAGCACTCCCAGCACAGCTCCCTCAGCAGGCCCCCGCCTGCTTCATGTGCAGGGCCCCTCTGCTCCTCCTGCAGGGAAAGGAACGGGCATTGCACACAGAAAGCTTCTCCAAAATCCCTCTGAAGCCCTCTGCTAACAGAGGAGGCAATAAACATTCCTAGCAGATGCAAAGGCGCTGATCTGTAAACAGCTTTCCTTGCAAAATCACATCTTTTATCCGTAAACAAGGTATTCCCAGTACTTCTGAATTCATGTATGGCCCGAGTTGGGTGCAGGTGCTTTGTCAGGCCTGTGTTCCTCACTGGACTCTTCCCCGCCCAGCTTCCCAGTTTCTGCTGGAATAGAAAGCTGCTCACACAAATATCAGGATCGTTTCTTAGTGACTAAACCTTACAGTACTTGCAGCAAGCTCCTCACACAAATAGGAGTAATTTTTTAGTGACTGACTTTACAGTTGGAATAGGAAGCCCAGACCTGAATATCTGGGCCATTTTTAGTTTCCCGTTCCACGCTTCCTGCCGGAATAGGAAGCTCTCACCCAAATATCCCCACCATTTGTTGAGACCAGTTGGGCAGTATTGGTGGGAGGCACAATTACTGTGTAAAGGTAAAGCAAAGGAGCAGAGAAGTAACAACCCCAAAAAAGAAACGGCGCTTTTGTGGCGTGGACACCCCGGGTGGCTGAGGCAGCCCCAGCTTTGGGCTCCCCCAAAGTCCAGGGGGGCAGCTCTGTACTCACAGGACAGCCTTGCAGAAGGAGCATTTGTTGTTGTAGGTTTTGCCGTCCGAGCCGCAGAAGGGTTGGTAGAGCCTCTCGCAGTAAATGGGCCTCCCTCTCTCCAGCCTGCGGTACTCGCTGCAGTCCACCTGCAACGGGGCAGCTTTGAGTCTCACATCCTCCACAGAAAGAATGAAAACGTCGCTTTTTTCGGGGCAGCACGGCCAGGGAGGCGTCACCGCCTCTACCAGCAGAGGATAAGCCCCAAAAACGAAACATTCCTTATCAGAGAAATGATTCTTGTCCCCTGCCTGTGACGGGGACTGGGCAGGAACGGAGTCCCTGGGAAAACACAGCCCCTCCCCGGCTCCAGAGGAGCGGAGGGTCGGGGATTTTCATTACCTGACCACAACAGGCAGTGAGTTCAGGTGGGGTTAATTCACATCCAGGCCTTCCCTGGACGCTTCAGGGATGGAATCCACCACCTCCCTGGGCAGCCTGACCACCCTTTCCCTGGAGGAATTCCTGCGGATTTGTACCGATGTGGGCCCAGCTCTGTGTGTGGAGGAATTTTCTCCCCACCACTGGCTGCTCTGCCAGGGCTTTCCTGCTCACCCCGGGAAGGATTTTTATTCCTTGGTGCCTCATTTCTTCCAGACATTGATCCCAGAGTACTCAGAGAGAATTAAAACCTCCGGGTACCTGATTTAGGACCTAAAAGTCATCAAAAAAGCCTTATAGAGTCATCATCAAATAAATGTTTGTTAAAATCTAGGTTTCTCTGGCTTAAAATTTGTCCCTGCCCAATTTTTTGCCCAGAATGTCAAACACGTGAAAAGATCTGGAAGCTGTCAGGGCAACTCTATGGAAACCCCATATCCCAAACTCAGGGATTGCTCACTGAAATCTCAGTAAACTGGCAGCATTTAATTAAACTTTAACATATTTCTTTTCTGACCTCATGTTGTTATATTATAATTTCTGACCTCATATTACAGACTTCTATCCAGAGAAAAGGAAATCACTCACCTCATCCTGCTGGGCAGCATCTGCAGTGGAAACAGAATCACAAAAGAGAAAATGAAACGCGCAGTTAATGAACACCCAGGTGCAAACCAGGGCGATTTCACTCAGCAACACTGAGTCTTTCACCTCCTTAAGTGCCAGTACCGACAGAGCTTCCCAGTGTTTGATAAGGCCCAGGTGTCAGAACCTACTGAACAAACGGATTTTGCTGCATTATTGACCTTGGAAACTTCTGTCACCTGTTGGAGCAGCCTTTGCTGGAGCAGGGGGTGGAGCCATTGTTCCATTTTTCACCACAAAGCCATCGACAACCCAGGAGCCAATATTAAATTTCAGGTCCAGGATTAGCCAGTGGCTGAGCACGCCTGGGGTTTAATTCCTGAGTTCCTCAAAGGCTGCGTGGGGCTGTGAGCAGATCCCACGCCCCTTTTCTATCGGGACTTTCTGTCAGTAATGAGGCTTAAAGCACACTGTTAGCTCTGTGTAACAATGACAATTCCATCTGGCTCACAGTCCCACTTTAGGAAGCGTTCCCCTTGTTTCAGTCCGGATTTTGAGCTGATTGGCTCCTGGTTTTACCACGTTCCTCTAGGACAGAGCCCTGGTCTCAGGTGGGGCTTCAGGGAGCTCCTTCCAAACAATGCTAATGACACCTCCCACAAAGTAATCAGCTCCTCGGCCTGGCCCCGTGCTGCTGCCACGTTTGTGCTTTCTTTAGGAGTGTATTTGTCCTTCTGCTGTCCCACCATCGTCATCCTGGGGCTTCCAGGGGGTGAAAGTGGCCAGGGAGAGATTTCTGTGCAGAAGGAGCAGGGATGTGTTCTGGAGCAGAGCTCTAGCACTTGTTTTTTGGATTAAATTTGGCTTTTTTTACTCTTCAGAGGTTAAACTTTCCACACAAACTTCCTTTCATAGAGGTTTACATCTTCACCTCAAATACAGCTGTTCAGTATAAAGGAAAGGAGCAGAAATAAAGCTCCAGGTCAAGTTTCCATCTCTGTCACCAGAGGTTTGACTGAGTTTTCACTACTCTGGAATTGGATTTGATTTAATCCACTTCCCCCAAACACTCAGGTGCTATTTTTTCTCTGGTAACCTTTCAGGAGCCACTCTGCACATGGGAGTGAATGCAAAAAAGGTGTGGCTCGGAAAGCGTTGATTCACAAAGTTTTTGGGCAGACAAGACAAACCAGAAAGTTCAAGGAAGAGATTTCCTGGGATTCCAATGGAAGGAATATTTCTTTATTCTCCTGCAGTTCATGAAACACTGAAAGAATGAATTGTTTCCATCACATTTCATTCCAGCTGCTGGTTTTCATAAGAATTTTGGGGTTGGGACAAATTTCAAAGCAACCTTTTCCAGGCTACTCCAAAGATTCTTGATTCATAATTTTGCATTTAACATTTTTCATTATTTTGCTTCCTTAATGTTTGTAATGCTTTTGAACTTCTATATTACCTGCAGAGGTGTGGAGTCTCTCAGTTATTTCAAATGCACTTATTTTACTCTAAAAATATATTTTTACTGCAGGTTTTTAATACAAATAAAATTACCACGTTAAGGCTGAAGAAATTCCTCCCAGATCCCTACTTTTTAGAGCAACCTGTCCCTCAAACCTCTCTGCAGCCTGGAAAAATAAGACTAAAAAGAGGCAATTCCCAGCTGTTTTCTGTGGCCTGAGCATCATCAGCTGTCCCCTGCCTGGTCAGTTGGGCAGGGGAAGGACCTCACAGCTCCAGGCTCCCTTCTCAGGTAGAAATTTAAAAAGGAATAGATAAAACCAGGTGGTTCTGAGGCTTCACCGTTGTTTCCAGTCCCAGAACACAGCTCTGTCACACCCAGCAAGGAGCAGCTTCCCTCCACTCCAGCCCCAGCTGGGTAACAATAACCAGTTATTACGGCGATAAATAACAGCATTTTAAATAGAAAACTCCATTTTCTCCCTCCCACCCAGCGCAGGAACCACCTGAGAACCTTCCAGCGTTTGGGGGGAAAACCCCTGGGAGCCCAAGGGAGTTACTCACGTGCCAAGCACAGAGCCACCAGCGCCAGCAGCACCAAGGTGCCCGTGACCTTCATGGCAAACCCCGAGCCTTGGCTGTGGCAGAGGCACCCCCGGGTCCCTGCAGCGTGCCCAGTGTGGCCGTGGGAGCTGGGAGCACTTTATAGCCAGGAGCCGGTGATGCAACCCCCGCGCAGGTAATTGGGGCACCACCTCCCATGGGCAGGGTCGAGGGGATGGGTCCCGTGCAGGGAGCGGGCACGGGGCAGGGCTGGGTGTCCCGTGTTGATGGAGCAGGGATTGTTCCTGGCCGAACCCAGCCTAATTAACTGTTCCAGCCCCAGCAGCAAGGCTCTGACTCAGGGCTGGGTGCTCTGTTATTGCCGTGGGGACTCAGAGCTGAGCGCAGTTCCCAGGGAAAAATAATCCTGCCTGGGTGTTTGCCTGAAGATTCATCCCGTGAGGGCTTCGTTCTCATTCTCTGGGTGTTTTGGAGCTGCTCCTGAGCCGTGGTGTGAGCCGAGCTCGTTGTGGCCGTGCACCGAGCCCTTCAGCTGCTCTGGGAAATCTGTGTTCTGCTTGAAGCCCTTCACAGCCCGCCCAGAGCGTCCCCCGGCGTTCCCTTTCCTTTCAAATGTCCCCAGCTTAGGATCAGAACCAGTGTTTGGGGAGAGGAGCAGCAAGGGCACCCCATGGCCGAGGGAAGAGAGGAGTTCACAGCCCCCGAGCATCCCCTGAGCCCCGTCCCAGCCATGGACACATGGAGGAGATTCCTGTGCCTGCGCCTCTGCTCCCATTTCCCTGTGCCCAGCACGGCAGGAGGGATTCCTTAAACAAGCCCAGCATTTGTTGGTGACTTAACCAAAAGGCAGCAATTTCTGTCTTTTGTGACAGAGCCGTGGGGGAGCCCCAATGGGACCCTCAGGTCTGAGGCTGGATTTTCATAAATCCAAGGTAACGTGGAGTTTGCAGGTGAGAGTTTGGTTTCAACCCATCCTTCCAGAATTGCCTTCTCTTAGTGCTTTACCATCTAAATGTGCCAAAATCTCAGCAGGAGAAATCCCTGCTCAGCACCACAATTCCCAGTGTTCTCTGCAGGGTAGCCCAGGGCTTTCTCCCCACACAGGATTGGGGTCAGAGGTGCTCATTCCAGTAAAACAAGGGCCTGAAAGCTCCTGCAGAAAAGATTTCAATAGGCCAGGTAAGCCTTGGGCCCCTCTAACTCATCCCAAGAGGGATATGAATAATTTTGTCTTTAAAGAATATAAGTAATTAATAAAAGTTTAATTTCTCATCACTTAACAGGATGAAAAATATAAATGCCATCAAATCCAAATTCCAGGATGGGCAAAGACCTGGTTGGAGCTGGAGGCCTGGAACTTTATTTTTTCAGTGGCCTTCAGTGGTTTTGTTCTAAATTTTTCTGTTTTCTTAATCTGGAGGTCACTAAAGGCAGGTTGGGGTTCACACCGGGGTAGTCTGGATCCTCCTGCTTGGGGCTGTGGGTGACTTTGTGTTCCAGGGAGCTTTTCTGGAGAAAAGCCTGGCAAGGAACATGCAGGAACTCGTGGGGAGTATTCAGGACACGTCCTTGGTTGATGGACAATTATGAGCAATTAGGCAACAGGAGCAAAACCCAAAACATCCCGGAAGTTCCTCCTGATCTGAAGGGTTTTGGGCACACACAGCTCTCGGGATGTCCTGACACTGTAGAACTGCAGCCTGACAGACCCCGCCGGTTCCTGACCCCGGAATGAGGAAAGGGCCCCACCCCAGTGCTCCCAGTGTCCCGAGGGATGCAGCCCCAGCATCCATCCCGTCCCTCTCAGGGAGTACAAACCTCTCTCTGCACCCTGCTCAGTTCGTGTAGGAAGATTTTCCAGCTCTGCACTTGAATTTCAGTCAGAGATTCCCGAGGTCTCCGTGGCGAGGCTGGAGCTGCTGCTCTGGGGCAGTTCCGGGCTCCCTGGCAGGGGCAGGCACTGAAATGCTGGGTCACAGCCGGCGAGGAAGCGCCAGGTGCCGAGGGGGTGAAACACGGAGGAAAACGTGGAGAAGTGGTTGGCTCTGCTTGGAGGAGGAGGCGAAGCCTCGCTGTCAGCAGAGGAAACAGGAGCCGGAGCCCTCCGGGAGCTGCAGAGTGAAAGGAAGAGGGAACAGAGCAAATCTCAGGGAGAGAAATCCTAATTAGACAGGAGCAAAACAAATTTCACAACGAGAGGAGTCAGCCACGGGGACAGGTTATCCACAGATACCCATCAGATATCCATCAGAGATACCGAAAAGTGGGTCTGCTCTAAAGCGGCCACGGAGGGTGTGGGTATCCGGGTGACCTCCCCGGGCCGCGCCGATGGAATGGTTCTGGCATTCCCGCAGGGCAGTGCCAGCCGTTGCTGGCACCTTCAGGGACCTCGCGGTGTCCTTGTCCTCATAAATTCACCTTTGACAAAGCAAACGTGGGCAGGGAAGTGCCCCAGTGGACTGATTTGAGCTCCTGGGAGGAAATGAAGTCCCTTGGAAAACAAATGTTCGGCTCTGTGTAGGGATAGCTGCTTCCCAAAGCCGGGTCAGTCGGGCCTAACTGCTGAACTCATTCTGAAATTTAGGGTAAATATGGTAAATAAACCGTTCATATTGGAGAATTGTGACTGAAATTTTGACCTTATCAGCAAACCCATGAGTACCTGGAGGTTAATGGTGGAACCCTCATAATTTTCTACCTTTGCCGTTATATCTTGGTTTTTTCCCAAATTCTTATCCCTCCAAGTCGATCTTTTGAAGAAGAAAAAGCAATTCTGCGGTGTTACATGTGGTAAAATATTAGTGTGCGTTTTCCTGAGGGTAAGACAATTTCCCCCAATTATTATTTAATCCCCAATTACAGATTGCTTTCAGTTTTGGAGCCCGGGCTGGAGCGCCGCTGGGCCGCCGGGAATGCCGCCGGGAATGCCGCGGCAGCAGGTCAGCAGGTGAGCGCATGGGAGGATGTCCCCTGGCTGCATTCCAGAGCAGGAACCTGCTCCCACTCATCCACGGAGAGCCGCCCACGCGGGGCACGCACAGAGCGCACAAACAGCACGTGGGAAAGGTGAGAAAAGCGTTTTTTGTCCCTCGGAATCTGGGCGGGAGGGAGGGACGGGAGGGACGGAGCAGCCCAGGCTGCCGTGGCCGCGGCGGGACCTCCCCTCTCCCCGGTCCCGGGTGTTGGTCCGGAGCTCCGCGGGCCCGGGGAGGGTGCCCGGCTCGGGGTTGTCCGCCCAGGTGCAATTAAAGCGTCAGATTCGGAAGTCTTGCTCAAGGCAGGGTTTGAGAAGCGAGGGCTGTCTTTGTTCGGGTGTGTGCCCGGGGAAGGTGAGGTCCCGGCCCCCGCCCCTGAGGGAGACCAAAGGAGCCTTTCCCCAGCGCTGCGGCTGCCAGGCCCGGCCCCAGGCCCGGCCCCAGGCCCCAGCCCTGCTGAGGGCCTCGTGTCGGTTCAGAAATTCAAAATAAACCCAACGCTGCTGTGCAAAGCCTGGAGCTGCTCTGTGTTTTGCTTTGTGTCTCCTGATCTCTTCGGGACACGGTGCCAGGAGCGGTTCCTGGCATCCTGCGGGCAGCTCGGGATCCTTTGATTCCTCAGCGCCAGACCATTGATGGTTCTGATTCTTCACAAAAACAAAGCATTAACAGCTCAGCACTTCCCCTGAATGAGCTTTGACGGGACTGATGTGAAATCACCCGAAGATGCCATTTCCAGGAGCTTGGCCTTTGCAGTTCTGTCACACCAAGGTCAATCAAAGTGACGTTTGAAGAAAGGTCTCTGAAGGTTTTTCCATGGCTCAGAACAAGGTTGGACAACTTGCATTGATTTTCCCCCTATTGAAAATAAAACATTTATAAAAGAGAAGCTACAGCTTATGAAGAAGAGGGGTGGGAGGAAGGTCACCATGGAGAAGGGGCGGATGTGAAGCATTTGGGCCTGAAATCCGTGTTCTCCCCCAGAAGCCCCAGTCAGACATCGGCTTTTTCCCCTTTCTGCTCTCAGCAAGCGCCTGCTTGCCCAGCTCCGGGGGCCGAAGCTCTTGGAGAACAGCAAATTCCTCCAGCGACCAATTAGTGCCTCATTAAGGACAGCGGCATTTATTTGTGAGGCATTCCTTGAGCTGAGGAGCGCCCACAGAACGCCCCGCGGGGAATTAGTCAGGCTCTGCTCAGAGCAGATTTAGGGAGGTGTGGCAGCAGAACCCGAAGCCAGGGCTTGGGTGATGGGCGTGAATAGAAAGCCGGAGGAGCTGCCCCTTCCCAGGAAACGGTGGGGCATGGAAAAAGGAGCAGCTCCAGCAGAAAACTCAGTCCGTGACCCCCTCCCACCGCAGGGGCCTCAGGAGTAAAATTAGATCTAAAAATTTGGATTTTGCCGTCCAAAGGGGGTTTTTGGGGGGGGAGTTTTGTACCTTGTGCATCCTGAGTCTGTGCGTGTGACATTTATCCAGAGGTTTCCAGATTATTTTCAGTGCAAGAAGGAGAGGAATTAAGGAAGAGAAGCCCAAGGACTGACTGACACATCAATTATTATCTTCTGGGATGGATGGAGCGTGTTAGAAAATGATCTCCTGTGTGCGGAGCCACTATAGTGAACATTTTTTGCTTTTTATCCAATCTGGACAGAGGTGGGAGGCTGACAGTTCCCAGAGGAGACATTCACAGGCATTGGGATCCATGGAAGGCCCAGGAACAGATAATCAGGGATCAAAGCCAACTTAATGCCTTAGAGAGCAGCCACTGGCAGTGAACTGATCCCTGCAGAGAAAGGGGCAGTTCCAGGCTGAGCTTTGTTATTTCCCTGAAAAATCTGAGCCAGTGACTTCCCTCACTGGATCCTCACAATCCACGCCAGGAATTCCCTCACTGGATCCTCACAATCCACGCCAGGAATCCTGTGGGGAGGTTTCTCTCATTTGATGGCATCGTGGCACAGAAAGGCACATTCTGAAGGCAAAGATCAATCTGGGCTTTGTCAGGATCCAACATTTAAACTGAATATTCCAAGAATGGAGACTGGGCTGGGCCCAAGCTCAGCAGAGGTTTCAGGGATTGGTTTCAAGGGTGCCAAGGTTTAACCCCTGAGGAGCAGGAAGGTCTGGTGACCTCTGAGCACTGAAACCAGGGAGGAACCTCAGAGCCCTCAATTCTGGGCCAGGTGGCTTCAGTTCAAAGCTGGAGACCACAAAGAAGCCCAGAGTTCTCCTCTCGTGCAGGACAGGGCTCAGCAGACCCTGCTGTCACACCCTGGTCCCTTGGCTGCCTCATCCTGAACAGTTTTACAGGCTGGGGATTTGGTACTATTAATTAGTAATAATTAATTTGGCCTGCAGACACTGAGACAGAAATAGTGTCTGATCCTCTGGTAGGAAAGTGAAGAGGGACATGAAGAAGCAGGACATGAACCATTCTCAAAAGACCACAAATGAACCAAATGTTCTTGTTTTAGGTGTATTTATTATTAGCTCCTTTGTAAACAAGCACAGAAGTTGCCTTTATAGCCAAAATAAGACATGTAAACTTAATATTAATAAATACTAACAGGACTTGTAGATAAATTATCAGCAGGTTTCTGAAATATCAGATACTTCATGCATTTCAATGTTTAAATATCTTAAATTACCCCCCATTGCTAAGACTGGGAAAAGGAAGCATGGTTGCAATGAAAGCCTTGAATGTCAGTGATTCTGTATCAGAGATTAAGGCCTGAATCCTGAAAGATATTTCAGAATGTTTTGCCCTCCTGGAAGTCAGGGCTCAGTGTTTTTACAAAAGATCCACCCCTGGCAGTGCCCAAGGCCAGGCTGGATGGAGCTCTGAGCAGCCTGGGACAGTGGGAGGTGTCCCTGCCATGGCAGGGGTGGCACTGGATGAGCCTTAGGGTCCTTCCAAACCCAAACCATTCCAGGATTCCATGAAAAATACAAAGGTTTCAGCTCATGCTTCTGCTTCCTCCCAGAGCTGGGCACTCTGGCAGCAGCTCAGAACAGGAGGAGTTTTCCCTGAGGTTCTCTGAACACACCAACACTTGGTGGGGAACACTTGCAATAAAAATCTCTATTCTAAAAGTCTGATTTAATTACAAAAAACAGTTCCCAGCTGGGGTCTGGGGGATCTGATGCACTGGGGGTGCAATTTCAGCTGCCCTGGGGCCCTTGGGGGTTCCTGACTCCTGTGCCCTGTGCCATTCCTGTGGAATTCATCTCACTGCCACAAAATTCCCGTGCAGGAGATGCCCCGGGCACACCTGGACCATGGAATAAAGGCCACAGGAGTGGGAGGAGGGGAGGTTGTTTAGGGGTGATAATTGCAGCTCCCGGCTCCCAGTTCCTTTCATGTTCCTGAGGGATGAGAGGAGGCTCAGAGCTGCCTTCACACCAGTGCTCCCAGTGCTCCCAGCTGGCTGCAGCTCCATGGATCTCTCATGGAGTGTTCTCCAGCTGGGCATCAGCAGCTGTGGGCACAGAGAGCTGACACAGGGCAGCAGAAATCGTCCCCAGGGCTCTGCACCTGCAATTCCTTCCTTTCTCCAGTATCCCCCAGTACCCCACACCCAGCTGCTTGGGCAGCCAAGGCTTTCTGTGCTTGCACAGTCCCACAGAAATAACTAGAAATAAACATTAAATGGGCAAATAATGAAACCATTAAGTAATGGAACAGTCAAACAGTTCTTTCAGGAAGTGACTTTCCAAATAAGTTATCACATGAAGTGGTTTGAACAGCAACTGCCATCCACTGGCCTTGCAAGTCAATAAATAAATAAATAAATAAATAAATAAATAAATAAATAAATAAAATACTGAATAGGTTGATAAATAAATATCGGATAAATAAATATCAAATAAATAAATAAATATGAAATAAATAAATGCACAATAATAATACGCAGGACATACAATAATAGCTGCCAGCGACCTGTCAAAATCATGTTAATGTAACATGATGGATTAAAGGTGTGACTCAAGTCTGGGGAATTTAAGGGCTGCCAAAATCAGGACCACATTCAACTATTACAAAAAAAAGGTAAGTTATGGCTTCTTAAGAATCTCAAATGCAAACGTTTCCTCTAATTGTGCTTCTGTTCTTGTGCTAATCCGTTCTTTGCTGTCTCTGGGAGCGCTGTGCCACCCTCCGGTCCCTCCCTGGTTATCTGTGGAACAGGTGAAGTTAGAGCCGAGCTCTCGCGGCTCCCCCAGCGCAGAGCCCCAGCCCGTCCCCGCTGGATCCTTACCTGCAGAGCGAGGACCACTCGCTCCAGGAGGAGAGGTAGCAGCGGTCCCTGGCCTGCACCGACACCTCGGCGGGCCCGGGGGCTGGCAGCTGCACCGACTGCTCGTCCGTGTCGTACACCTGGGGACAGGGGCGGCCTTGGGAGGGGGCACGGGACCCACAGCAAAGCACCGGGAAGGGCCACTGAGCCCCCACCGGGCTCGCGTGTCCCAGAGGCTCCGACTGCACCCACAGGTGCCAGAGTCCTGGGGCTCGGGAGAACCCGAGCCCGGCAGAAACAGCTGAAAAGCTCCAGTTCCACTGAGGGTGGTGCTCTGAGTGACCCAAACCCAGCCAAACTGAGGGTGCAAATGACCCAAACCCACTGAGCCTGGTGTCCTAGGTGACCCGAACCCACCGAGGGTGGTGTCCCAAAGAGATCCAAACCCACTGAGCTTGGTGCTCTAAATGATCCAAACCCCAAACCTAAACACTCATTAAACAAAGGGGTCGTTTGTTTATCTGGGTTTTTCTCTTTTTCCTTCTTCTCCCACAGCGGGAACCCTAAAATCCACAAGTTGCTCCTCCTCAGAATCGTTGAAATTCCCACTGAGGGCTGTGGTGGCACAAGAGGCATCCCCAGACCCAGCAGTTTCTCTCCCGAAGGGATTGGAGCAGCTCCTGAAATCAGGGCATGAGCACTGGGGGAACGGCCCCATCTGCTGGTCCGGGCTGGATCCCGTCCCCAGAGGGAAACATTCCCCGGTGCCTTTGGTTTAATCCCCTGGAAAACTGGGATAACCATTCCATGTCTGCTTTCCTGGGTGCTGGACCGAGGAAAGGCAGCACTGGGGGTCAGTGCTCAACTGCCCTGTGGTCAAGTGGTTTTCCCAGTTCTTTTCCAGGCCAGGCCATCGCGTCCGAGAGCAATCTGGACACACACTGCAGATTTAACACTGACACAGTTCATTAATTCCATGAATTCAATGGAAATCGAGGGGGAAAGACCAGGCTCTGCACAGAAATGCTTCCAGATGAGTCACTGATCCCTCGTTTCCAGTTCACCCATAAGGACTGAGCTACCCAGCTATGAACACCACATGAGGAAATCCGTGTCACAGATCCTGGGCTCCTGGGTTTGGAAATTGGGATTTTCCCTCACAAGGCCCCGCGCAGCCTCCTAATGAATTACTAAACACAGCCATACAATGCTGGGCAGGATTTTCTCTCCTCAGTTACCTCAGGGATCCTCCTGCTTATGGACCTGGGAAAGGCTTTTCCTGCCAGGACAGAATTTGCCACATTTGGGGCTTTGCACCATTTTTAAAAGTTTTAGTTCAGCATTCTTGCATCCGAAACTTACATTATTTATACTGTTCAAGCAAGAAAATTGTGTCCCAAATGTTGTGTTTCTACCTGGTATGTGTGTCCCTTTGTGCTTTTAACTTTGACCTTGAAAGTCAAAGGGAAGTAGGAGTTTGGGGTGCTCCAGGTTCTGGGGTACGTCCAGGTCACTGTTCCACTGGCGGCCTCGTACTGACACTGGGGGGGGTCAGGCTTTACTGCAAGAGAAAACACAGAGGGGATTCATTCATTCATAATTCATGGCTTAATGCCAGGTACTGGTGTGTTACTGGGGGTAGTTTTATGGGAATGAGCTTTGGGAGCCTCCAGGTTAAGGGAGGAGTGGATTTCATGTGTAATAACTGCCTTGAGTGCTTTTTTGGGAAATGAGCACATTCCTAGAACCAATCTGGATAAGATCCTTCTGGTTTTTGGCCTGGAGGGTTGCAGAGGGCTCTGCTGGACACACAGGAATATCTTCAGCCCCCGCTGACAATAAGGCATTTAGCAAAACTTCTGTTTCTTTGGGATGCTGCCTCATTTTCCTGTGCCCTGTGGCCACAACTCAGAGCCCTCTTATTCCTGCCCCTGTCTATGGTCCTGCCCTGGATGCCCAAATGTAGGGATGGATCAGGAGCCCAAACCAGTTCTCAGAGCCTGCTGGGTCACTGGTGATTCTCTGGCGTGTCCCACAGAGCCCTTCCCAACCATGTCCATCCCTTGGAGCCATTCAGGGGGCTGTGGGTGTCGGGGCACTGGCGGTCACACGCCAGGAAGATGCTGCTGCTTCACTTCCTCATCCTCCTCCAGCCTGGTATCCCCTGTTCCTGTAACTGGGGCTTGGTGGACAATTACAGAGCACAGGGCAGGGATTCCCAGGGCTGGGTTGAACCCTGAGTTCCACTGGCAGCAGCAAAATAAAGCTCAGAACTAACCCCCACTCGTGGGCTACTCACTGATGTCCCTGATGAAGAAGCTGGCCGTGTAGTTCTCGTATTCCACCTCGTCGATGACCTCCAGGCAGACGTCGATGGGCTGGTGCTCCTCAGCAAAGGCACAGAAGTTCTCCTTGTGGCACTGGGCCGTGTACGTGGTCAGGGACCCCTCGGTGTGAGCCACGGGGCTGCTGCAGGACACGTCTCCCTGGGGGCTGGGACAGAGCAGGGAGAAGCACTGGGAATGCTGCTTTGTCCTGGGAAGGTGCTGCCACCGGAACAACAGCGTGTGTTTGGGAAGGGAATGTTTGGTTTGCCTGGACTTGGCTGCAGAAGAGGCTCAGTGGGAGCTGCCCCGTTCCGAGTGCTGTGGGATGTGTCAGTGCCAAATCGCAGCCTCACCTCACCCCTGCCTCAGCAGAGGGAATTAATGCTGTAACCTAAAGCAGGATCCCTCATTTCTCATCCCGTGGCAAGCTCCAGTATCCTCCCTTGTCCCTTCGCCCTCTCCCAAACCTTGCTGAAGAAATGAGGGAAGGTTGACAAGTCTCCACTGGGAAACAAACACCAAAAGCTACCAAAGCACTACCTGAGTCCGATTCTATTTTTGCTCTCAGCAAACCGAACCCCTTGGCAGCTGTTTCTCCTTTAGCAGACGGGAGTGACCTTTGCTGAAGCACTCCATGTTTTGGAGAACCCCCCCGGAGCAGTGGGAGGCAGGAAATCCCCCCACACATTTCCCTGCACACATTTCCCTGCAGGGTTCCCTCAGCACAGCCCTGCCGGGGGCCATGTGCCTCTGCCGTGGGGGCAGCCTCCCACTCCTCTCTGCACCGGGGCTCTCGTTCTTTCTGGCTCGGCTCCACTTCCTCTCTGCTCTGCATCAGCTGCTCTGCTATTGCTTAAGTTACTCAGTGGCTACTCCAGCCCACTTGGACTCATTCTGTTTTCAAGGCTTTATTCATTTCTGAGTGACTTACATGCCATTTTGTCCCAGTAATGACTCAAAACATTTTGGGGATGTTCAGACTTGGAAAAAAGATCTCCCCTTCTACATGTCCCTAACAGCCTAAAATCCTGCACAGAGTAACACCAAGGGCTGCTCTGTGAGGGGGTGAAGGAAAGTGCAGGCTCTTACCCTTTCAGGCTTCTGATGGTGAATTTCACATCTGGACTCTTATTTTCTGTCATCCAGGAACACGTGAAAATTCCAGAGTAGTTCTTTGCCTCACACTTTAAAAATGTCCACTTGGGCTCTAGATGGAGAGAGAAAGAAACCAGGAGTAATTTACTCTTCTTTGCCAAAATGGCCAAGGCAGAGAGAAAACAGCAATTTCTAAATTCACCAGTTCCCTGGCAGTACCATGAGGGACTCAAATACCAGACACAGATGAGTGAGGTTCGTGCAGAAAATACAAAGCTTCCCAGGCTTGTCCCAGGGTGAGTCCTGAACAGAGAGGCCCAAATGACAGCGCTTCAAACCCGGGTCAGGCCCCGGTTCTGTCAAATCCCTGAATCGTGGAATGTCCTGAGCTGGAAGGGACCCTCATGGGTCGTGGAGTCCAACTGCACAGAGCCCCCAGCAACCCCACCCTGGGCATCCCTGGCAGCTCCTGGAGCTCTGGCAGCCTCAGGGCCGTGCCCCTTCCCTGGGGAGCCTGGGCAGTGCCCAGCACCCTCTGGGGGAGGAACCTTTCCTGATATCCAACCTGATCCTGCCCTGGCACAGCTCCAGCCGCCCCTTCGGGTCCTGTCACCCAGCCCTGGCTTTCCAAACCAATTCCTCCCGTCCCTCTGCCCTCTCAGCCTAGAGGATCCCAAATGAATCCCATGGCACCCAGTGCCTCAGCAGCTGCACCGCCCAGAGCCACGGCAGCGATGATTTGCCGGCCACTGCCAGGGAAGCCTTTGAAGAGGAGCCTTTCCAAGGACATTTCCCAGGTGTTCCCAGAGCCTGCACAAAGCTGAGCAGGGACCATCCCAGCATTTTAGGGTCGCACCTTTAAAGCTTTTCAGAATCCACCTCATCATCTGCCCCTTGGAGTCGATTTTAGCGATGAGGAGGAGGTTGGAGCCAAGGACTTCGTGGCTTTCCTGGCTCAGGCAGGTGTAGTTGCCAGCGTCTGGGAACTCCTTCACTGCAGCAGTCAGAGTCTTCCCTTCTTGTTTCCATTCCGAGTCCTTTTTCCAGTACACGGCCTCCTCAGAGCTGTTACAGGTGAGCTCCACCGTGGTGGCCGGGGTCTCGGCGTCCCACTGGGATTCTATGACAAACACTGGGCACGGCCAGGGGAAAATCAGGAGCTGCTCACACGGACCAGGGGGAAGCTGGGGCTGAGCCCTTTCCTTCAGCTCTGTCTCCAGTGAGCTCCGGGTGAATCCCAGTGAGCTCTGGGACCTTCTCAGCACCAGAAAAGGAGCTTTAAGTCTTTACCACAAAACACTAAGAAACCTGTCAAACATGGAACCTAAACTGGCAGAAAAGACTCAGCTCTAGGAAGTTTGGAAGTCTCCCAAACTCCCTATGGACACAGGCAAAGTGAATCTTCAAACTCAAAGTTTACTCTCAATGTTGACAAACAGCTTTGCTGTTTTCAGCATCAAATCCCTCCCAGGGAACCCCCAGGATAAATATTCTTTTCAATGTAAAGATATGGGGAGAAGTCATTGAAAGAGAAGACAATCTGAATTCAGCCCAATTTTCTGGTAAATCATTGAAAAGAATTGTTTGTTTTTGTTGACCCTTCATTTTTACAAATGTGTTTTCATTTAAGTTCTTTACCACAGAAGTTGATAAACTATTTCCAGGTTTAGGTGTCACTCAGATTTTCTTTTTCACAATTAATTCTTCCCTTGTTTGTTTTAGGGCTGTTCCCTAAGTCACAGGAGGCTGGTTTTGCACCCAGGCCATGTGACTGAGACTTTGGAACACAAGGAGAAGGAACAGGAAACAAAACAGTTGCTAATGCAAATATTGCAAATATGCTGTTGTGGGACATTTAAAGACATTTAAATATTTTTCCATTAACTCCAATTAATTATTGTCAAACAAATAGACATATAGGCCTGGCCTAAGATACTGGAGTTAACAAATCCTGTGCTGGTGGCCACAATTATAATTCCAAAGTTTTAGGTCTGACTAAGTAGAGACTTCCTTACCATTTTCCTGCAGTTTCCACTGGGCACTTTCCAGTAGGGCAGCAAAGGACAACAAGGACAGGAAGGCACAGAGGAGGTGAGACATCTGTGGGGAAAACTGATCCATTAAACTTCACTGAGGCTGCTGAGTGTGCTCCAAAATGGGGCTGGGGCTGGGCAGGGCGACAAGGACACAAAGTCAGTCCCGGTGAGCGGAGGAACATCCTCCCGTTCTGAGAGCTCTGGGACTGCAGGAAAGTGGAATCTCAGGTTTGTGCTGGAGCTGGAGCCAAGATTTTGCTCCACTTGGGATTCTCATCCCAAGCCAGTTTAGAGCAGGAATCACTCAGAGGGAATTGTGTGAGTGGGTCTGGGCTGGTCCCTCGTTAAATATTCCTCGTGCAGGAAAAGCCCTGCTGGTCCAGTGAGGCCAATTCCATGAGCAAGGCACGGGAATAAAGGACCAACAGGCTGCCCAGGGAGGTTTGGAGTGCTCAGGGAGGTTTGGAGTCCCCACCCCTGGAGGTGTCCAGGGAAGGGCTGGAGGTGGCACTCAGTGCCCTGGGCTGGGGACAAGGTGGGGATGGGGCACAGCCGGGACTCGGTGATCCCGAAGCTCTTTCCCAAGCTCAGAGATTCCCTGATTCCCCACACTTCCCCTGATTCCCTGATTCCCCACAATTCCCCTGATTCCCTTAGGCACTGCACTAAGGGATCAGTGGACATCAGGTTTCACCCATCCAAAGCCTCAGTGTGGTTCAGCACAGCAGCAGTTCCATTAAAACAATGGATTGTGGATAAACCCAAGGAGCTGCTCAAGGGTTTTGCTGGATTTTGTCTCCATCATCTCTGAGCAAAGTGACAGCAGGGACAACAACCAGTGCAGAGCTTGCTGACTGCTCCAGGTCTGGTTCTGATAGCCACCTGATCTCACACAATCTAATTTTGTGAACAATTTCAGGCAAATTTCCTGCTGGATTCAGTGCCACAGCTCTGTGGAAGGAGATCACTGTTGCTGTGTGTCCAACATATAAATGTGTATTTATCCTGAATTTGTTCCAAGTACCACAGGAGCTCTCCACGAAACACCAAACACCTTTGCCAAATATTGTCATAACTGCTGGGTGCATAAAACCTTTAATAACAGTTTTTTTGGTTGCACTTCCAGACCTTTTTTAACTGGAGATTAAACCAAATTAACAGAAATAGAACCTCTAAGAAGGAGATGGTGAATATCAATGTCGAAGCCTATTCTGACTACAGTGGGAGGCTGAATGCAGGTGAAAAACACAAAATGATGTGGTTTGAGTTGTTTTTGCCTCCCCAAACACTCTTTTTGTGATGAAAGGGGAGTAGCCCTCCTGATTCCTTGAGAGCAGAGTGTGTTCCTGTATGCAAATCTGCTCCTAACAGCTCCTGCTTTTCTGAGCATCCTAAATCCTGGTCACAAATCATCCAGTGCCCCTTGGATTTGTACCCAGCTCTTCATGGGACCAGGAGCTACAGTAAAGTGTCTGCTGGAGAGTGTCCAGGAGAGGCAGCAGCTCCCGCTGTGCTCAGAGAGGAGCACGAGGCTCAGGGAAAAGCCAGTTATCATTGGACAGAAATTACAGAATAACTGAGGTTGGAAAAGAGCTCTAAAATATATAATATCCTATTAGCAGTGCACTGCTTCATGACAGCTTTAGATTTCAGGCAGGATTAGCTGGAATTTCCGACAGAAAGATTCATTTGGCAACTTTCTGAAAGTTGCTGGTTTCTGTCACAGAAACATGAAATTCATCACCACACTTCATAAACCTGAAACTGAACATCAGAACATCAAAACACAGCTCAGACTTGGAGAGTCTGAGGCTCTCTGAGGGAGAGGACTGGGACTGGTGCCTTCTCTTCCATTCGTCACAATTAAAACCTCCAAAACAGAAAAGTTTCTCCTGGTTTGTGGGAGAAGCTTTGTGACTCAGGGCTTTGATGAAAAGTCTGCATGGAAATGATTCACGTTTTAGATGTGGCAGAGAACCCCCTCCCCCATCTCAACATTGTATTGACAAATTAATCAGAAATAAATTCAGTTTCTGAACAACACCAGTGAGGGCCTGAGAACTTCAGAGATGAGAATGTTCCAGCTCCAAATGTTCAGGGAATCAGGGAATCACAGAATCATGGAACAGTTTGGGTTGGAAGGGACCTTAAAAATGATCTCATTCCACCCCTGCCATGGCAGGGACACCTTCCACTGTCCCAGGCTGCTCCAAGCCCCACTGTCCAGCCTGGCCTTGGGCACTGCCAGGGATCCAGGGGCAGCCACAGCTGCTCTGGGCACCCTGTGCCAGGGCCTCCCCACCCTTCCAGCCAGGAATTCCTTCCCAATATCCCATCCAGCCCTGCCCTCTGGCAGTGGAAGCCATTCCCTGTGTCCTGTCCCTCCAGCCTTTGTCCCCAGTCCCTCTCCAGCTCTCCTGGAGCCCCTTTAGGCTCTGGAAGAGGCTCTGAGCTCTCCCTGGAGCCTTCTCCTCTCCAGGTGAGCACCCCCAGCTCTCCCAGCCTGGCTCCAGAGCAGAGGGGCTCCAGCCCTGGGAGCAGCTCTGTGGCCTCCTCTGGACTCTCTCCAGCAGCTCCAGGTCCTGCTGCTGTTGGAGACCCCAGGGCAGGAGGCTCTGCAGGCGGGGTCTCACCTGAGCACAGGGGCACGGGGCAGAGTGTCCCGTGGTGTCCCCTCCGTGTTCCCGCTGCTCTGGAGCTCGAGGGCTGGGACTGAGCCCAGATTCCTTCACTGAGAATCTCCAAATGATTCCTGTCAGGAAGGACCTCTGGACCTCATCTGGGCTGGTCCCAGCCCCAGGCAGGGCCAGGCCGAGGGAACAGAATGGCCATAAAATGGCCATAAAAGAGTTTGGCAATGGTGCCAGCCCAGAAACACCAATATTGGTGCAATAAAAGGATTGTCCCTGCCTGGTGACACAGGTAGCAGCTCCAGGAGCGTGGACGTGCGTACACCCCATGCTGAACTTCACCAGTACATAAATACTGCCCTGAGGAAAACGTCCCAAAAACTAATTAAATCCACTCTCAAATAAGTAATTCATTAGTTTTATCTGACAGCTGAGTAAAGAAGGAATGAGTTCTCACCATTTCCTGGGAAGCCTCTGGCTGGAGCTGCAGCTGAAGGTCGGCTCTGTGATGTGAAGGAAACAAAGTTCTGAGTCCCGAAGTCTGCGGAGGACAGGGGTGCCTTATAAATGCTCCCAACGTGAGGGGAGGTGCTCCTCGCTGCTGAACAGCCACGGGATTGCAACACATGGCCCCAGTTCCTATTTTACATTGGGCCACAGCTACAGGCAAAAAAAAATATTTGGGAGTCCCAGGTAAACTTCAAGGAGGAAATGAAATTATGAGATTGTTTAACGACCTTTAATGGCTTGCCAGTCATTTCCTTTCCTCGCTGGTTTTCTCTCTCTTGTCTCTTCATCACAGAGGAAGAGTGAAGAGAGACCAAATAAACTTCCAGAAGTGTCTGATGGGAAATACAGAATGAAGCCCGAAAGAGAAAGTTCAACGAACTCAAACTCCTTCTACCTGATAAGCATGCAGGCGGGGATTACATGACCTCTGGCTCCCACATAATCCTGGCTCCCACATCAATCAGAAGGAAAGGGAATATTAATTTTTAATTGCTGGTTTCAAGTTGTGTTTGTTCTCTTAATTGAGGCTTAAGTCGACCAAAAAATTAACAATTAGTTCTATCTTAGAGATAAACCCTGATATTTGCACATTGTTATGCTGCAGATTTTAAATGTAATCTGAACCAGATGTTCCTTTCAGAGCTCAGGCATAAGAAGAGCCCCGTGCTCTACCGGGGCTTTGAAAATGAAGAAAGACTTTCTGTGGATTTTTTTTTATTGTTTGTGAAATAATTGAATTCAGGTCTCATTGTTTGCCAGGCAAACCAAAACACACTGCTTATAAAAGCAAAGAAAAAAAAAGGTTTGAAACTCAACCTGACACACGTTAGGAATTAATGGAGAGACACAACTCCATTCCAGATGCTTTCCAGGGGCAGGATCCCCACAGTGCAGGAATTACAGAGCCAGAACCCAGCAGCAGAATGATGGTGCCTCTTCCTTCTGCTGCAGAATCCCAGAAC
The DNA here is from genome assembly GCA_013399875.1 of Gymnorhina tibicen. Taxonomy (NCBI): domain Eukaryota; kingdom Metazoa; phylum Chordata; class Aves; order Passeriformes; family Artamidae; genus Gymnorhina; species Gymnorhina tibicen. The sequence goes on along the minus strand of VXAZ01009472.1, from coordinate 231,931 downwards.
GGTCTGGGTTGGAAGGGACCTCAAAGCCCATCCAGTGCCACCCCTGCCATGGCAGGGACACCTCCCACTGTCCCAGGCTGCTCCAAGCCCCGTCCAACCTGGCCTTGGGCACTGCCAGGGATCCAGGGGCAGCCACAGCTGCTCTGGGCACCCTGTGCCAGGGCCTCCCCACCCTCACAGGGAACAATTCCTTCCCAATATCCCATCCATCCCTGCTCCCTGGCAGTGGGAAGCCATTCCCTGTGCCCTGGCACTCCAGGCTGGGGGCAGGCAAGAAATGTGGCTTCAGCGGGATCTCACTCACCTTTGGCAGCTGAGCTGTAACTCCTTCCCACCCCACAGGACACAGCACCAGGCCCTGCATTTCCAGGTGGCCCTGGTGACTCCCTGCCCATCCCAGAGTGCCCAACCTGCTCCTCAAACACGGGAATTCCCTGTGCCAGAGCTGCCGGCAGAGCTGGGCACGGGCGGAGCACCAGGGCTCCAGGGAGGGCAGCTCTGGGAGCAGCTCCAAATGGTGCCTCTGGCAGGGAAAGGCTGTTCCCTTCACATCCCAAGGCTGAGTCTGGCTCCGAGGGGGTTGTTGATCCATTCCTGACACAGAACTGACCGGCAGCCACTGCACTGCTCTCCTGAGAGCTGTATCAGTGCTAGAACGGACATGCTGGGGCTCCAGGCACTTCCAAAGGGATCCAAACCGTTCCCAGTGACAAAATTGTCCCCTCCTGATCCCGGTCCCCGATTGCCTTTGGAGGCAACTCAAAGGAGGCTGTGCTGGGCACCATTTTCCATCCAGCTGCTTGTCCTCCCAGAGACTCCTTGGGATGAGGAGCAGGAGGAAGCTCAGGGAGCAGTGAGCCCTCCCCTCCTGCTGTAAATGCAGCCCTGGGCACAAGGGGTTGGGCACAAATTTGTTGCCATTGAAGAGGATTTGCAGTATCCAGAATCCCTTTGGAGATAACACACAACAGCAAGGCAGCAGCCACAGGAAGTCTGGGAGCTGGGCTTGGTCCCTGAGATACAAACACGGGCAGGAGTGACTTCATGTGCACATTTCCTGCTCCTTCTCCTCAGCTTCTTTTCTGCTCCCGTGGAGACGCTTCTCCTTGGTCCCAGTGCCTAATGCAGAGCTTAACCAAGGTCCCCAAGTGCCTGCTCACGTCTGAAACATGAACTAATTAATACAAATAAATAAACCTAAGAATTAATACAAACAAGTGCACGTTTTCAGAGCATGTTTGCATCAAGCTTTCCTAATTCCCTTTGCTCGGCTCTTGTCCCAGGACACATGGAGTGACTTGGTTCCCCAAGCTTTATGCCAAGAATCCCGAAAGGCAGTCCTGGGGCACAGACACCTCTGGGTGGAACTTCCGTGATGGGATGGTTTGCTGTGATCCATCAGAGGAATTTTTAAATATTAAAACATAGAGATTGTGAAAAGCTCTTTTGATGACAGCCTGGTTTTCCACTATGAGCTCACTGATTCTGAAGGGGAAATTCGGAGGGGAGCAGCTTCTCCCCATCTTCTTATTCTGCTTCCCCTATGACACTGACAGAGAACGTGCAAACCATGCCCATGTTTTACTCTAATGATGACGAAAAACTCCTTTTTTGGCAGAAAGGACCCATTTGAAAACAGGTTTCCTTTCTTAGGGTTTTTGCTTTGTGGAATGACAAAGAAATTACCCCAATCCAGGAAAAAATCCCTGTGTAACTTATGGAAGAGGAATAATTATAAGAAGTGTATCATCTGTGTGATTCCTTTATATGGAATTCCCTTCAGCACCTGGCTGGTTTTCCATGGGTGTCCACTGGCAGTTTCATGCCAAAGATCAAGTTTTATTCCCATTATTTTTACTGCAGTAGCACTGAGAAAGAAACACTGTTCTTTATCTGTAATTCTATATATTATTCTGTAATTCTTAATCTATAATTCAGTCATTTATGTGCATTCATCAGGAAATACTGTGTAATATTAGTGTAGCAATGAATTTTCCTAACAAATTCCCGTTAAGCCACTCCATGGAATCACCAAACCAAGATCCAGCCTTGAGAGAAAACAACACGGGGGAAAAAATATCCAACTCCTACCAAACAGGAGAAGCCTTATAGAGCAGTGGTTAATTCGATTCTGGTACCACTGGAGCAGCTGACCAGGATGGGGGTGTTGGGAATCTCCCCCTCCGTGGGTGGAGAGGACAGGAGGATGGGCAGCAGGACCACTGAGGCCTGAGCTGATCGAGATCAGGCTGTTGTAGCCCCTCAGACCCCAGATGAGAGCTGCTGTTCAGTGCAGGACGGGGAGCTGGAATCAGTGCGGACACAGAGCAGCAGCTGGTGCCCCCCGAGAGAAGGGGGAAAGGAGATTTCATCTCTTGGTCCTGCTCCCTTCTCCCCCAGGACACCCACAGCTCGTAGCTCCCAGTGCTTTGGGTTAAAAGGGATAAAAAGAATGGGAGGAGGAGCCAGAAGTGTCTTGCACAAGGATTTTTAAAGAAAGGCAAAGAGAGCTGTGACGTTTCCAAAGGGGTTTAAGAACCAAATCTCACTTCCTGCAGTAAATGATTCTGTAGGGTCAACGGGATTTGGGCACTTAAACCCATGAGATGCTTTTGCAAATCTTTATGGGTGCTCAGAGGATGTGGGGCAGGGATCCAGAAGGAATTGGTATTTCTGATCGATTGATTGCAGAACTGGAGTTATCAATCCTGTCTGGCACAGGAACACAGGAGGTGCTTCCCAGGGAGTGTGCAGGGAGATGGCTCAGTGCTGCTCCAGGGATCAGTCTGGCACCGAGATAAACCTGACCTGGGATCACTCCGGCAGCACCCAGCTGGGGGAGCCAGCTGCAAGCCGGGCTCCTCACTCGAGCTGCACTCATTTCTCGGGGGATGTTGTAACTCCCAATTCCACCATCAGCGGTGCTGGGCCGTGTTACAGGGCTGGGGGTGGGGAAATAACATTGCAAACTGAAAGTTAAGGGAAAAGCCCAGTAAATTCATTTCATTGACTGAAATTCAAGCAGCATTTTCTTTGTCTGACAGCTCCTATAAGAGGAGTTTTCAGACAAAGCCAAGCCAGGCCATTCTAAGTCCAAGGAGAGTTTGGACAACGCTCTCAGGGACAGGGTGAGGTTGTTGGGGTGTCCAGGAGTTGGGCTGATGATCCTTGAGGGTCCCTTCCAACTCAGGATATTCCACTATTCCATAATTAAAGCACTCAGGGATATACCTGGAAGAAAAGGGAAGTCGTGACAACTTCCTATTTTGCTGTTAATTATTAATGTATAAATATTTATTTAATGCTAAAGCCTGGAGAGCTGAACTGAGAATGGGGATACCAGGATTAGGGATTCCAGGAGCTCACAGGAAGATTCAGTGCCCAGGGAGGATCCAGGCATCTTGTTACATCACTTTTTATCTGTCAGAAAATTCCAAGTTCCTCAAGGTGGGGAAAAGAAACTTTAAATTATGTAGTAAGAGCTCTGTCACCTCCCATGACTGTGAGCGAATGAGGTCATACAAGACCTATTTGGAAAGCAAAAACTTTTCACCAGTGAACCACTGAAGCATCCCTGAACTTCTGAAAGCCAAAGGAAATTTTGGAATTGCTCCGGGGGCTGCTCTGTGGCCTCACATTCCCTCCTGTAACTCCTTTGCTGAAGTCAGGTTGCAACAAATGGGACAATGCTGTTACAGCCCCTTAAAATTAAAATTCAGGGGCTCGGACATGGGAGGGTTTCCACAGCAGAAGAGAGGGGTTGTGGAATGGCAAATCCTCCTCCCACTCAGTTTCTTGCTACCACACATTTCAGACTGGGATGGGGCAGATTTTGGTGCCAAAACCCTGGGAATTGTGACGATCTCCATGGTCCCTGTCCTGGGCTGTCCCAGGGCTGCTCCAGGAGCACACCCCTGTTCCTGCAGCTCAGTGGCACCAGGCTAAAGAATAATTCAGGCTGAGGAGAAAGCTTTGCATGAGGGAACTTCCAGCAAGGACTTTCCCAAGAGAATGATGAAACTGGCCTGGAGTGAGCACATCTGTTCCTGCTCAGGCCAGGGAGGATGAGGATGTGCCTGGAGCTGCCCATTTTGGGAGTTGTGCTCCCTTGCTCCTCCCTGTGCTCTGACATCACCCTGATTAAACTCCTCAAGAGGAAAACCAGTAAATTCCTGGAGCTGAGCAGGAATTTTGTGATTTGCCTGAAGAGACACAGAAAAAGATCCAAACAAGTAAAGGATGTGTTTCACATTTAAAATGCCCATGGATTTGTACTTTGGGCTGGTTTTGGCCAAAAAATGGAACATGATGCCTTTTTTGGGGGATGATCCTGTACACGGGGCTATGGAAACACAGTTCAGGTAAAAATCACTGCTTTTTGCACATCTGGGAGCTGCATTGATCCTGTGCCAGGTGAGGAGATCTCTGCTGGGTTCTGCTCTCATTATGGGCAGGACAGGAAGGGATGAAACCAGGAACTTCAGATTTCAGGGAGAAGAGGATGTTGTCCTGGCCAGTAAATAAATCAGCCCTGCAGCTCTCCCACAGCAAGGTGGACTCTGCTCTGTCACTTCCTAGCTCTGCTCTGAAGGGATTTGGGGGGACCATCCTCCCTCTTTCTAGCTGGAAAATGAATGAAACTCACTCTCCAACCCCACAGGACAGAGCTGCAGAGCACAAAGATTTGTTGGCCCCAAATTCCATTTGTTTATAAGCTATTTGAGCCAAAAATTCATCCCTCCGCTTCTCTCTTTCTATTTCGATTGGCTTTTCCTGCTTATTTCTACAGGCAAAGTCCCCAGGGCGCTCCCGGGGGTGCTGGGACAAACCCCAGTCCCCGTGTGCAGAGCTCAGCAAGTGACCCAGGAGGCCCTGGCGGAACCCAGGGACTGGGGACTTCCTTTGATCTCCACCAAAGCCTCCCCCAGCACCAGGAGTCAGCCAGGAGCCGCTTCCACCACGAGGGACTCGGCTTCCTTCCCGTGGCGGCAGCGCCTGCCAGGACTCATCTGGAACTCCAGCACCTGGCTCTGCTTGGACCCGTGGCTGCCGCTCTGAGTGCCTCTGACACCCCGAGGGGAGCTGTGCTAGCTCCCCGTCAGTTCTGGAATTCCCGGGGCGAGGGAGAAGCAGCGGGAAAAGCCCTGCACTGCAGAACCTCTCCGTGAACACACCCGTGAGCTCAGCAGTTAAACACTGATATTCTTGTGCAACGCTCGCTTGCACCTCTGATAACAATAATATCAGCTCTAAACGTCCTGGTTCGATTTCCTGCACCTCTAATTCATGTCTGAGATTAAGAGTTGCTTGAGAGAGCTTTAGGCTGGCACTGGCAACAATAAATCCCTTTGTCAAAGGAATTGTTTGCCCCGAGCAAATTAGCTTCAGTCCTGATTGACATCCGTCCTGGGGTCATGTTTGGAGAGTTTAGCAGAAAACCACTTTCATTAGAGAGCAGCCCAGTATAAACCAGTTACTGGTGCACAGAGAGGGAGTGGAACACACTCGGGAGGAGAATTTTTTCCTCAAGCAGCCGAATTTAATGAGCACTCTGCTCGAGTGTTCCGAGCATCCTCGTGGAAGGGCACTTCCACCTGGACCTGCAGGGAACTCCCTGCAGCCCAAAAGGGCAGGCTGTGGTCAGCATGGAGAGCCTGGCACTGCTCCGTGGGACCTGGGAAGGATCCAGCACCGATCCAGGGACCTGGAACTGCTCCAGAGATCCAGCAAAGGGCAAAGTTTGTTCCCGACCGGGAGGTGGCTCCACACCTTTGTTCACAAAGGCACAGGCAGGGTTTGGGAACAGCCAAATCCTGAGCAGCCCCGAGTTCCCACTGGGACAGTTCTGTAATCAGCATTTAATTCCAGGGGCTGCATCTGCACTGCCCTTACAGGTGATTGGGCATGGAGGAGAAATGAGGGGAAAGGAACCTCACAAACACTGTCATTAATATCTGATGCACAAATGTCTCTGTAGAACACCTGGGGCTGAGCAGGGGAGAGAGAACCTCGCTCACTTGCACTGCAGATTTATTTATGTGTAATAAACCAAAAGAAAAGGAAAGATGGGGATGAAGAAACCCACAAATTCTACTAAATAGTTTTGATTTTTGCCAAGAGAATGAAGGTCCCATTACCTCACACTGCTCTGCTGCTCACCTCAGAGCTGAGCCAGAGGCACCCGGGTTGGGAAATCAGAACCGAATTCCTGGCAAGGCAGAAATGTGGTTGGAAGAACAGAACTGCAGTTCCACGGTGTGAAGCCAGTGCAGAAAACGCTGTGTGAGTTCTGTGTGGCCTCTGTCGTCACTACAAACACACACCATGAGACTCCTCACCTCCACTTCTCATTTTATATAAAACCCCAGCACCCCTCGTGCTGAACTCCAGCAGAATGCAAAGCAGCTTCATTAACGTTCCTCACCAGCCACTGCAGCATCTCTGCATTTGGGAAGGAAAATTTTGAGCCACTTCTCTTAAAAGAACTGAGATTTTCAGTTGGAAGGGGAATCCTGGTCAAAACTAAAGCAAAGAAAAAAAAAATCCCCTTTGTTTAACCTTGGGGAGGTGGTGGAGTCCCCATCCCCGGAGGTGTCCAAGGAACAACTGATGTGGCCCTGAGCGCTCTTTATCCCGATCCCAATCCCAGCCAGAGCCATTCCAGGTGGTGCCACTGCTGCCCTTGGAGGAGGCTGGGAAGCTGAGCTGGAATCCCTCAAGGATTTCACTGGTATTGCTCCCTGGCTGGAGCACAAGGGGAATAAAGCAGGCACCATCCCATTAATCAACTGAAAATTCCAGGTGGTGCTCAGGCTCTTTGCAGGTTTCCAATAATTATCAATAAATGCCAGCAGTGTGGATGCACAAATACCCAGGAGAACGCTGCCCTTCATAGAGGTTTGGGCTGGGCTGAAAGGGAAAGGTGCTGGAATTTGTTCCAATCAGTTCAGGTTTGGGCAGCCAAGATGACCATGCAGGGATAGGAAGGATTTTAGATTTCTTTGGAAATAGTTTAAAATCTCACCATAATGACTGGGAGAACATCGGGCACTCTAAGTTGTCTTGATAGATTTGGGGAGGGAGGCAGAGAGGAGAAATAAAGAAAATCAGAAAAACAAAGAAGGAAACAAAAGGAAAGAAAAGTGGAAACATTTCAAGTAAAATTTCAAGATCTATTTTAGGGGAATCTTATTTTTAGGGACTTAAAATTACTAACAAACCCCAGTCCAAGTCCATTTTGCCTGTGGTTCCAGCCTTGATTAGTTTTGATCAAAAATTTGTCCCGAATGTTTGGATCTCCTTCCTGAGGACTTTCTGGGGTAATGAAGCATTTGTTAAAATAGAAAATCCCACCTTCCCTCACAATTTCACTGAAAAGAAACTCCCTCGCTCCGAGTTTCGGCAGCGGTTTTTTTTTTTTGTTGTTTTACAAACCTGTTGTAGATGTCAAAACTGCGGTGAAACCGCAGAGGGAAAGAGGAAGCAGAGCCCAGCATTTCCCAGGTAACTCCAGGACATTCTCAGAGAGAAACAGCCCAGGGATGCGGTGGCTCGGCCGTGTAACAGGAGTCGGCACTCCCAGGGATTCCTGGAGGCCGGGAAAGCCCTCCCAGACCACCGAGTCCAACCTTGACCCCAGCCCAGAGCCCTGAGTACCACCTCCAGGAATTCCTTGGACACCTCCAGGGACGGGGATCCAGCCCTCCCTGGGCAGCCTCTCCAATGCCTGAGCACCCTTTCCAGGAAGGAATTCCTCCTGGGCAATGCGTGAGTTGCTGCCTGGAGGGAGGTGATGCTGCGGTCCCAGCGTGGATTTGTTTGCGTGGGATCCCCCTCAGCCTGGCCTTGCCCCCCCAGGACTCAGCCCCCACATTCCCAAACTTTCAGCTTGGAAATCCCGGCGCAGTTTGGTTCTGCCCAAGCTTTGCCGTTTCCTTCTGAGAGCCCGCTGGCTGCCCGCTCCCTGGCAGAGCTGCTGAGAGGTTCTCGAGGGATGCAGGAAGAGCTGCAGTCACAACAGCTCTGTGGTTTCAGTGACGTGCTGGGAATGGCAGCAGAGGGGTGCCCGAGCGCAGCCTCTGTTATGTAACAGAGGAGCCTTTCGGGGCACACGTCAGCGAGCGGCGGCTGCAGAACTTCCCCCGCATCGGCCTGGGAGACCCGGCCTGACCTCAAACCCACAAGCCTGAAACTGGCTCCTGTCACAGCCCTGGCCCTGTGCTGCAGCGCCGGGAGCGTGCACGGATGGGGCACCTCTGCTGCCTCAGCACCCCAGGATCACTGAGCTGGGAAAGCCCTCCCAGCCCACGGAGTCCCAGCTGGGCCCCGTCCCCACCTTGTCCCCAGCCCAGGGCACTGAGTGCCACCTCCAGGTGACACCTCCAGGGATGGGCACCCCAACCCTCCCTGGGCAGCCCCTGCCAAGGCCTGAGCACCCTTTCCGTGCAGAAATCCCTGCTGATGTCCAGCCTGAACCACATTCTGCACAGATTACACTGGATTTTCTATTACAGATCCCAATAAAGAAATTGATTTTCTTCATTTGCTAAGGAAACCTTTTCAAATATAAACTTCCAATGCTTTTACTGACATAAAACCCCACCACGTTCCACTGGACACAAACCAATCAATTCTTGTCACATATTTTCCATGTCAACACAGTCCTGTACCTGTGGATGGTGACTTGACCCAATTTTGGAGTCAGGATTTGGCCAATTTGGTTTCCAGGTGCTGAAGAACTGCAGTTATCTCTCTGCTCATTTAAATAACAGAATATTTAACTCAGTATGAACAAACCCCTTGTGTTCAACTCCCTGGATCAGGATTTCACTCCTGGTATTTATTCCTGAGACTTGGGGAATGGCAGCAGGAGTTAAAGTGGGGATTAAACACAAACAAGGAGGATTTTAATTTCATAAGAAGCAAAGCTAAATGGACACAACTGAAAAATTCTCATCAGCGCTCAGCTGGTGGCAAAGTAAAATATCAGAATAAAGTGTGAAGATGATTTTTTTCAGTAGAATTTCCAATTGACAGAAAGGCACCAATTCTCTGACGCACATTCCTGATGCAGCTGGAGCTGTGGGACTTTGATCCCCCATACCCACAGCACCCCTTTCCAAAGGAAGTTATTCCCTTGGGCTTTCACACCCATTTAGCAATGGACTTGTCATTTCAGCTGGTTTTTGTGGCTGTTCTGTCAGAACCTTGCAGCACTTTCAAAAAGCAGACCCAAATTGAAAGCACGGAAGTCCCACCGTGTCACGTTGTCCCTGTGTCACCAGGAGCCTCGGGGCACCCCCAGAGGAGGCAGAGCCAGACACAGGGACAGGAAGGAGGGCGAGGAGGAGTCGTGGCCACAATTTGAATAAAAGCTTTTGTTCCTGTGAGGTCACCAGCAGCAGTCCCCAGCTCTCCCTGAGCAGAAGCTGCTCCAGGCTGGCCCAGGGCTGGCCTCGCTCCCTGTGCCCACAGTCCCCACCCTGTCCCCATCCTGCCCTCCCCATGCCCAGCTGCCCTCCCAGCCTGCCAGTCCCTGCCTCCCTGTCCTCCTCATCCCTCTGATCACAAGCAGGGTTCCCTTCCCATGTGGAATGTCTGAAATTCCCAACCACACAGAGTGTCTCACTCCTTTTCATTCCCTCCACGCTCCCTTCCCTCAAGGGCATTCAGCAGAACCTCCTCTGCTTTAAAGTAATAAAAATAGAGCTGCTGAAACACGTGCCTTGAATCATGTGCATTGCCTGAAATTTATACATTTTATACCCATTTTTTACTTTTCCTTGTATTTCATTACAGGCCTTGGTTTGCCCTTTGTTTATCTGTGTGTTCAACCAGACCCCGAACTCCTAAAGCTCAGTGATTCCCAAAAAAGCCCCAGAGAAGCTGCAGTTTATCTGAACTTTGGGAACATTTTCTCCAAACTCAGACCTCATTAAGGCTTTTGAGATCGCTGCTGCTGGCATCAGAAACTTCAGCTGTGTTGCTGACATTCAAATTGGGCAATGAATGTATTTTCCACCGTGACTCCAAGTCTCACTTCTGGTGCCAGCAACATTCACATGACCCAGTGCAAGGCTGCGAGGCCGTGACGTGACATCAAAACAAAATCCTGCCTGTGGCTTCTTTTTAGGAAATGAAAAATTGTTCAAGCCCAAAGCTTGGCCAGCTGCAGACCAAAAGAACTGAACTGGGGGAATAAAACCCGGTTTTTATTTGCTCTGGGCACGGGAACTGGCTTTGGGCACCCCCGCAAAGGGCACACGTTTCATGGCTTGAGTTAAACTGGTCTGTCCATCCCACTGGTCTTTGTCCTGCTACCCCAAGACAGCCCAGCCGTGGTGGGGGCACCTCTGGGATAACAGAGTGGGGAAGAGGGAGAAACCTGCGCTCCACGGTAAAAACAGAACGAGATTTTCTCTCGCTGTGGCAGATTTGTTGTTTTGGAAGAAAAGGCGAAAATGGTGAGAGCAATGAGAGCATGGGAGAAGGGAAAGGACCCCTCCCACTGTCCCAGGCTGCTCCCAGCCCCATCCAGCCTGGCCTTGGGCACTGCCAGGGATCCAGGGGCAGCCACAGCTGCTCTGGGCACCCTGTGCCAGGGCCTCCCCACCCTCACAGGGAAGATTTACTTCCCAATATCCCATCCAACCCTGCCCTCTGGCAGTGGGAATCCATTCCCCCTCGTCCTGGCACTCCAGGCTCTTTTAGTGGGGTCTGGCATTCAGAGACACCCAAAGCATCAGCGCTGTCACAGCTCAGTGCACCAAGAACTGATTCACAGCAGAAAATGGTACCTGATGCCACTTCCCTCTTCCACTTTCCAGCTCCCTTCATTGTTTTAATAATCTCATCCAGTCATTTTTACCTTCCCTCCAAGAATTTCACGTTGACAGTCTCAGCACTCTCACAGTCTCGGGGGGAGATTCACCAGGGTATCTGATATTGCAAAGTTAAAATACTGACAGATTAAGTTACCTGACTAAAGGAACACAACCACACCATTTGTTTCTGTCATGTGCTCCAGTTACCTCAGCCCTCTTCTTTTAGGCAAATAACTTTCAAAAAGGGAAAGAAATCCTGTGAAGAATTTCCATCATCGAGGATGACATTGTGTCTTTTACCTCTGAGTCAGAAATTCACTCCCAGCTTTAATCTGCAGTGGCTGAGCTGCCAGGGGGAGCTTCATAGAAAGTGGAGCAGTTTCAGGGCACTTTCTGATGGATAAATCCCCGTTAGAGGCTCAGACCAAGGGTGAGCTCACTTGCAAGGCTGATGCTCACAATTCATCTCAGAATGAACAAGCTCCAGAGCAATTCCTTAAAAAAATCTACAATCAGTCATTTTCTTCCATCTACTTCCTTTTTTTGTTATTTTCCCTGTATTCAGTTCATGGTTTTGGCTGATTCAGAAGCCTCTGGGCAGTTGTGCCCATTCCCAAGGCTCTGCTGGGCATCCACCCTGCAGCTCCTCTGTGCCCTAAGGGCTTCCACAGCCAAAACAGAGACTTGGCTTTTCTCCTTCTTAGGGGAGGCTCAGGTCGGACACCAGCAGGAATTTCCCCATGGAAAGGGTGCTCAGGCCTTGGCAGGGGCTGCCCAGGGAGGTTTGGAGTGCCCATCCCTGGAGGTGTCCAAGGAAGGGCTGGAGGTGGCACTCAGTGCTCCGGGCTGGGGACAAGGTGGGGATGGGGCACAGCTTGGACTCGATGGGCTGGGAGGGCTTTTCCCACCTCAGGGGTTCTGTGAATTGGTTCAACACCAAACACGTGAGCAAAATGTGTTCTTAACTCCATTTCTCTAAGAGAAGCCAAGGGCACAACCCAAAAGGTCGAGCAAAACCAGCACATCCTCCTTTTTCCAGAGGTTTTCCTCGTTAACTGGGGTGGCACGAGGGCAGAAGCAGCCCCACAATGTCCCTTCAGAGCAGAGGCCCTGGGGGCTGCTGAAAGCAGACCAAGCATTGTGAACTCGGGGACCACTGGCCGCTCCTCCTGCAGCAGCTCGGGCTCAGCCCGGGCAGGGCCAGGGTAAAAGCTGCAGGCTCAGCCCCCTGGTCCCATCCCCTGCTGCTGCTCCTGACCCCAAACCGTGTCCAGGGACACAAAGTCCTCCTCGGTGAGGGCCTGCTCTGAAAATGCTGCGTGGGAGAGGGTTCTCCCTTCATCTCTGCCTCCTGTTCACAGCTCACCTATCGCTTTGCTTAAAAAAATGCCCCGAATTAAAGCTGGCCCTGGTTTGCCAAGCCCTGTGTGAGCTCTCGGTTGGTTTTCTCATCAGCCAGCAGCAGATCCCAAGCAAACACATCCCCAGCTCCCCTCTCCCCTCACCCCTCACCTCTCCCTCTCCCTCTCCTCCTGGCAAACCCGTTTCCCTGGAGGTGTCCCTGCTGAAGAAGAGCTGCTTTGTGCATCCCCCTGCTCGGGCCCTGCCACAGCTCCTCTCCCCCAGCATTCCCAAGGCACAGTCTCAGTTCTGCAATGTTTGCTCGGGAGCCTTTCAGACTCAGACTGTTTGGACAAAATCAGTGTGGTTTGAGGAAAAAAAACCCCCACACACGAGCACAGAGCCAGAGTCAGGGCTGGAGAATGGCATCATCTTCTTGAGGTGAACAAAAATTCCATGTTTGCTTTGGAGTATTTATGAGAAAGAAACCCTTTTCATTGAAAAAGCTTCCTGTGGAGACTCATTTCAAATACAGAGAGTGAAATCAACTCTCGGCTTCTGAACCCTCACAACTCTGATTTTGTGCCATAAAATTTTCCAGTTGGAGGTGGCTCTGCAGGCACAGCGTGTCCTGAACCACAGCCCACAGTCTCAGCGGTGCTTTTTTGGTGCATCCCACAGGGCTCAGACACTGCCTTTTTACATCCTCTCTGCCCCTAACAACCTTTGGTTGCAAGGGATAATAACCAAAAATGGCTTTGAGAGATCAAAATCATTTATTTAACAGGGTGATTTTTTTTAAAGCCTCATTTTCTTCACATTATTGGCACGACCAACCTGCCATGAAGCGGAGAAGTGGGGCAGGGGGGCATTGATGGGGGAATCTTTTCCCTAAAATCTTTGTTTGCTTCTCACTATATTTAAATGCAGCCACACTTACCCAGTTTGGAATTACAGCCTGAAAAATCCCCATCACATCCCCCTGTCTGGGATGCCCAAAACTGTCCCTTTCATAGGTGAAGCCCTCAAATTGATCAAGAAAAACGTGCTTTTGGTATTCTTCAGGACAGGCCAATTAAGCAGAAACCTGCCTGCATTTGAAGAGCTTTGAGTAAAGATACCTGGGAGACGTCATGAGATGGAGCAAAGCAAGGTGGTCAAAAGGCCAAAGCTCCACAAAGCACCACTGAAATGCCCTGAAATCTCCTCTGAAGGACACTTGGCAGCCCTAAACTGAATGGGGAGACTCTGAAATGTGAATTTGGCTCTTGCTGACATCTGCAAACCCAGCCCAGAACACGCGCGTGGCTCTGCTGAGGCTCCCCGAGGATCCCCCTCCCTTATCCCTGGCCCAGTTCTGCACTCTGGAATTACTGAAATTCTGCCTTTGGAACCCAGGGGAGTTTGTAATTAAAGGTTGTGGAATCTGGGGCCTTGTAGGAGCATTTCCGAGGAAACAGAAAGTGTTTGCTCAGAAAGTTCCTAACTATTTCTAGGCTCAAGGAAAAACATTTTAATTAAAATTTTTAATTTGGTAGCGACAAACTTTGTCCTGTATGAACAACCACAGGATACAAACATCTGTTTCTTTAATCAACTTTAAAAAATTCAAGGGAAATGTAATAACTCCACGCTTTAAAATGTGGTGTGCTGAGGGAAAATACTCTGAGAAGAAGGGAATTGTCTCTCAAGATGTAGGAACTGCCAGAGCCAGAAACAAATTCAGGTGGATTTGTACAATTTCTGTTAAATTCTCTTTAAATAATTACCCCCCTACTTCCCTTGTCTCCTAATCCACGAGCCACTTGCAAAAGGAATGGAATTCTCTGTGCAGGAGAGATGCAACTTCAGCTTCAGAGTGAAAGGAGCCAGGAGGAAACAGCTGCTCCGAGGATTTCTGGGCCAAATAACTACCGATTTTTAGGGCAGTAAAGGGGACAGCGAAGCAGAATTTCCACACGGAGCAAAGCAAGGCAAGCAGGGTACAACGAGCCTAAAGGGAGATATTTCACTAAAAAAAAGGGCAAAGCAGGAAAACCTTGAAGTTCCTCCCTCTGGGTGCTGATGCTCCAGGGCTCAGCCGCTAGAGGGAAATGTAAGATCAGGAAAAAGGGAACTTAACCCCCTCAGCTCGAGCTGTGCCTTCGTTCCAAAACATCAGAGATCAGATTGGAGTGACAAGATGTATTTAGTTATTTTGAAAACTGGTAATAGGGAAGAAGGGAAAAGCTAGAGGGGAAGAGCAGTAGTCAGAGCAATTTATCTCTAAATTCTCTTTAAGGTGGAGAAAGAGAAAGGGTTTTATTACATTAACCCTGATAGGACTTTAAATGGTGGCAGAGATGTTCCTACTGGGAAAAGCAAAGCCCTTTGGGTGCTATAACAATTTAATTTTCTTGGCAGAATTGGGAAATAATCAACTGAAGAGAATCAGGGGAGACAGACATTCACCGCGGAGGAGAGGGAAAAGCTCTGTCCAGTGACAGGCCTTGCTCACGAGGTGGGAGTTTCTCAGAAGGGACAAGAAGCGGAGGTGCCTGGCTCTGCTTTAACGAGCACCGGAGGATGGCAGGGCGGTGTGGCACCGTCTGTTCTGGCTGGCCCTGGGGTAAAGATGCCCCGTGGGGTGGCCTTGTCCTGTTCACGTGGGAGGGACGTGAGGTCCCACTCCGAGGGACCTTTCTCCTCACAATATGCAGCTTTTAATAACTTTTTTAATGTCGCCAACAGCACCAGTCCGGGAGCTTCACGTCACTGCTGTTTCTTTGCCTCCCTGAATTTGGCACCAATTTGAATTTGGTTCCCGTTGCTCAGACTAAACCCCAAGCAGCGTGTGCTGCTGAGGAGCACGTTTTTGGGATGCCTTCAGCAGTGTTCTGCCCCACTCCCCTCTGGATCAGTGGCACTGATTGTTCCTGCACTTGCAGCACTGCACAGCCAGCCCTGGAGCTGCAGCCAGGAGGGTCAGACACCACAGTTTGAAGGAAACCTCTGGCACCACTTGCTCCACGAGAGCCTCCCCTGAGCAGGAAACCTCTCTCTGGTCAAACTGGGAGCGATCCATGACCGAGGAGAGTGGAATGAATTCCTGGTTCCTCCCTGCTCCCCAGAGAGCCTGGGAGCAAAGCAGCTGCTGCCAAAATGTCCCAGCCATGTTCTGTCTGTGTTTTCTGAGCTCCCAGGAGGAGGCTGGGGTGGGACCTTTGCGATGCCCTCAGTGCTGCCCCTGGGAATGCTGAGGAATCCTCTGGTGCCCCACCTGCCTGAATTTCAGGAATAAATGCAACATTCCCGTGGATACCATTAAAACCTCAGGCTTCATCCATGCAGAGCTGGTTCTCTCATTTAATGACAGTTCACAGCTTGCCATTGCCCCACCCAGCTTTTCAGGAGTAGTTTGTCTCATTTTCCTTTCCCTTCCTCTCCAGAAAATTAGAAATAAAACATAAAAGTGTTTTCTGCTGCTCTGCTTCTCCCAAGAAAGAGAGGGGAGCAAGGATGCTCCTTCACGTGGCTCCCTGGCTAAGACAAGGAGCATTAAAGCTGTTCCAGTGAGGAAAAAGCTGGCCAAGAACAGGTGAAACACTGCACAGGAACTCCCTGGGGAGTGCAAACTCCACAGGGAAACTCTTCTGGCGTTGCTGTGATGAGCAGGAAAGTGCTGGGGCATCCGTGGGAGGAATTCCCAGCAGGTCAGGAGTGCGACAGAGGGAGTGGAACACGGGAACAAGAGTTCCAGCGTGTCTCCTCATTAGATGAACACACAAAGCCAGGAAGGTGACAAGTGAAGGCACTTTTTCTCCCTTGCTCACATTTTCAGTGATAAATTCCTGTGTTTTCTCCCTCACTCTCAGTGCTCAGGGATGAACTTGTGTTTTCTTTCTTGTTTTCAGTGCTCAGTGATAAATTCCTGTGTTTTCTCCCTCACTCTCAGTGCTCAGGGATGAACTTGTGTTTTCTTTCTTGTTTTCAGTGCTCAGTGATAAATTCCTGTGTTTTCTCCCTCGCTCCCAGAAAGCAGCAATGCTCCCCTTCCCTGGAAGCCCTAAAGCCCTGGATGAGCAGCTCCCACGATCCAGGTACTCTCCTCTCCTCTCTGCAAAGAGAACAAGCTCAGAACTGGCAGCTGGAGGGAAGGAGGGACCTGCAGCAGGAAAGGAGTCGCTTGCACGATGTGAACTCGAGCGGTATTCCCAGACGGATGGGTCAGATCCAGCAGTTCTATCCCCACCGGGCAGAGCTGCTGAAATGTCTCTCTCCTGCTGGTCCCCTGCCAAACATCAAAAGCACTTTTCATGCAGAGCAGTTCAGCAAAACTGACAGCGTGAAGTGAGGGGAGGCCAAAGATGAATGAGAATGGCACAAGATCTAAAACCCACTTGGAGCTGCTGAATTCCCCCCTAAGGAAGCAGGGAAAAGCTGCTTCTTCTTATTCCGGTTCATCTGGTTCTGTTCTTCAGCTTTTTCCCTCAAAATCTGCATCTTACTGTAAGGCAAAGCTGCAGAAATTGGAGGTGGTGATAAGGAATTCCTCTGCTCCTCTTCTCCCTGGCCCCATTTCACTTGTTTAGCGTTATCTCCTGAGCTCCTGTCAGCTCAAAGGGACCAAAGGCATTGCCAGGTTTTAATTTCCTCACACGGACACTCCTCTTCCAAAACTACAAAAAGCAGCTTGGATTTTAGGGACAGAAATGGCAGAGAGGGGTTTGTGCCTGGATTCAGGGTGAGCAGAGCCCAAACACGTCCTGGGGTTCTGCTTTTGTACCTAGGCTGGTTAGGGCTGTAACATTCTCCCTCATAATCCCCTCGTTCCTCGCCAGCCCCTGCAGACTGTTTTCCCTCGTGCTATTTGATTGGAAAAAAAAAATCTCTAAACTATTCCTAGTCACTTGAGAAAATAGCTGTCTGTGTATTTCGGGCATTGATGTAAAAGTGATGTGCATTTTCCATCTCTCCATTAACCCATACCCTCATCTCAGAGCCACCCGAGGGTTCCTGGCTCTGGCCTTTCTTGTTCTGCTCTTTGTGGGACAGCCTGAAGTTTTTATTTCCGTCAGGGCTGCCGGTACCACTTGGAAAGCTCAATTAACACAGGATTTTTTTCCTTGGAATCTCTGTCCCCTTCAAGCCCTTGTGGTCGTGGTTTGGTGAGCGCAGCCTCTGTACCCAGAAAGTTTTACACGCTTTTGTAGAAGGGTCCTGAAACTGAAACCTGCTGGGCTTTTGTGCCTCGGGGAGGAGCAGAGCACCGAGAAAAGGCCCAGGTGAAGGCTGGAGGTGATAAGCGGGGTCTTACCTTTGTGATTTTAGCCCAGAAAGATTCCTTCCCCATTAGAGGCAGAGAACATTCGGAAAGAACCAATGGAAAGCTGTGGGAAGTGCAGGAAGATCTTTGGAGTCAGGAGGAGATTGCGTTAATAGAGAACTTTGAATTCTTCATTAATACAGGGTGAGGTACTGAACAATCTGAGCATCTCAGTTTGAAAAGAACGTGAGCAATCTGCACCTTTCTGTCCCTTTGGACACTGCAGATCACACTCGGAACTGAGCAGGGAATTTGGGGGTGCTCAGAGGCTCCTCTTTCCCTCCCTGTCTGGGTTTGCACTGCACTGGCCCTGCTCGAAGGTCACTTCCCACTGCCTGCTGGGATGGACCAGCCAGGGCTATTCACAACGTCTCTGAATATGCTCAGACGTTCCCAATCTGCCCGAAATATCATTTCAAAGCACCCTGACTCTTTCCTCCTGCTGTTGCCTCCTGGAATAAAGCCGTAGTTAGTCAGTCCTTTCCTCCAGGGACACGAGACGCCAACGCAGGGGAGGTGATTTACAGAAGACAGATGAGAAAGGTTCAATAAATGTCTCATTTAGGGCCTGATTGTGCTGTTGTTATTCATGGAGAATCGTTGCTTATTCCCACCAGGACCTACTCTTGGATTAGCCTTGGCCTTTGCAGAAAAGGCCTTAAAAAGTCATTTTTGGCGCAAGAGCTCCCCGAGCACCCTCTGCAGTGCAGCAGGGCCAGAGCTGTGCACGGGGCCAGGACGAGCCTGAGCTGTCACAACTCACTGAGAGCCCCCGGCACCTCCACAGGCAACAGGAGAATTCCAGAAGTCCAGAGGAAAATGAGATGGTCTGATGGAGCTGAGAGTGCCCCTGAGTCACTGCTGCAGGTGCCAAGCCATATCTGACTGCCCCAGCCAGTGACTGCTCCCATCACCTCTCACCCGAAAATCCATCGCTGTGGGGTGGATGCTGGGAATTCAGCTCCTCCTTATCCTCAAATGCCTCTGCATTAAGGCAAAAGGAAACATTTCTTCTTTATTTCCTCTCTGACCATGAAACTGGGGACGTTTCTGAAGCAGCAAAAGTTGTGGCAGCAGCTCTCACAGAGCCCAGCCAGGCACACATTCCATGGTTTTCCTGGAAGCAAGGAAGCTGTGAAATCCCAGGGAAATGCAAAGTTCACCTTGCAAGTTCATCAAGCCCAGCGCTAATTGAGCTCATGGACTTGGAGCTTGGAGCTGGGGGGGGCGGTCGGGCTCTGCTCCCAGGGAACAGGGACAGGAGGAGAGGGAACGGCCTCAGGCTGGGCCAGGGGAGGCTCAGGCTGGACACCAGCAGGAATTTCCCCATGGAAAGGGTGCTCAGGCCTTGGCAGGGGCTGCCTGGGGACATTTGGAGTCCCCACCCCTGGAGGTGCCCAAGGAATTCCTGGAGGTGGCACTCAGTGCTCCGGGCTGGGGGCAAGGCGGGGATGGGGCACAGCTGGGACTCCATGGGCTGGGAGGGCTTTTCCCACCTCAGGGATCCTGGGATCCTGGCATTCAGCAAAAACAAAGAGGGGCCTTCAACGAGCAAAAATCCCTGGGCAGGTGGCCAGGAAAAGGAGTGTGTGTGTGTGATCCCTGTGCCATCCCTGCTCCAAGCACTTTCCCGTGGTCTGGGTGCTGTGAACAACCTTCCTGACAGAACGAGACACATCGAGTCCATCAGCCTCGTGTCCAAACCCTGCGGTGCTGCTGAAATCTTCCTTTCCTTGGCCTCTTCTGGTGCCCTGCGGTTTCCTGGAGACTCCCATGGCTTTGGGAAGAGATGCAAACACATCTGCAATGATCCCTTTTCCTGCAGACTCACAGGATTTCCTTGCTGCCTCATAAAAAAGCCTCTAATAATGAGATTTTAGGTCCCTTCCAACCCAAACCATTCTCATTCTGTGATATGAGAAAGAGCAGGTACAAAAATGTCTTTTGAAGCCCGCTTTGGCCATGATGGAAAACAGGATATTTCACTCATTTTCCCCCTCTCCCTTCCATTTCAAAATGTTCTTCAAATGTACTTATTTCTGTAGTTTTAACTCTGTAAAAATGCCTGAACAGATGAAAATTAGACCCAGGTTAATGAGACGAGCTGAGCCAAGGAATTCTAGAGACAATACAGACATAAGTGTCTACTCATTCCAGCCAGGAGTCATTTTCTTGTTTCACTTTGATGGATTGAGGGTTTTTTCCCTGATCACAGCTGAGTGTAGAATATGTTAGATTGAAATTAGAATATATTAGCTTGCAGCACCATCAGTTTATTGTCAGGATGAGACTGTGAAGCAGTGATTCAGATTGATGGGCTTGCAGCAGAACCTGCTGCAGACAGGAGAGGCACAGGGAAAACAAGAAACAATTTTAAAGGGAAAGCATTTCTCCTCAGCAGCACAGTGGACGACAGAGAAATCATTTCAATTGCTCCCTAATTTGGAATTTATATTCCCTCGTAGGGCTATTAAGAATAAATGACAAGAAGGGCTAAATTGATTTTAATTCCCGAAGTTTCCCTTTAGGATGTGCCCTTCCCAAAGCACACACTCGGTGTTCAGTCAGACACTGCCCCGAGCCTCCTGTGACTGACAGTCCTGAGACAAACTTTTCTGGAAGTGGATTTTCTCCAGCCAAGTTTCCTTCCAGTGTCCCTCAGCTTTGTGTGTTTCTGTTTGTCCTCCCAGTGATAAAAAAAAGCAATAAATCAAAACTAAAATTCACCTCCCTCGACCTCTGTCCTGATGTTGTCCAACAAACACTTCCCCGTGTTCCTTCCAGCATTCCTTCACGCCAGTGCTGTGGATGCAGCTCCACTTTATTTCACCTCCTGAGTGACAGAAATTCCTCGGTTTTCCTTTGCTCTTCCCTCCATGTGGTGCCAGTTGGGGCCTCACAAATTCCCTCAGTGAGCACAGCAGAGCCCAAACCCCCCTGGCACTACAGAACAAAGTGAGAAATCCCATTTATTGCACTGCCAAATCCAGGGAAAAACCACCCTGGACCTTGTGGTGCTGCAGGGGAAAATAAATCAGCTGAACAGAAACTGTGCTTGCGTTGTCCTTAGATTTGCTACAGCTTCAAGGTTCAGGATTTGACCAAGACAAAAGTCTCCTGGAAGTGAACTTGGAGCAGCATTTACTGAGATTTAACAGCACCCACGGGTCAGGCTGGCTTGGGAAGGCAGAGCTGCCTTGGATTTGGAGACTGGGAGAGAAGGGAAGAAAACCCCAAACCTCCCAGTACTGGCTCACTCCGACGCTGTCCTGCTCCACCATTCCCAGGCTGTGCATCAGCAGTCAGACAAACTCCTGGCTTTTAGGGAAACTGAGATCCCAACACGTCTTTTGTTCTGTTTACAAAGAGCACGGCCAGAAAAACCCCAAACAAACCCAGAGCAGTTCCCACCCAAACCTGCACGTTGTCATAATCCCCAAGTGTTGATATGTGAGCAGTTTTTCTCACACGCCTTGGCAGTGTTTTCCTCACACTGATGTTCCCTGGGTGTGGAATTCCAGCGTGAGAGCAGCAGCAGGATCCACACGGGCACCGAAACTGGGAAAATGTGTTAATCCAGATCCCACAGTGAGGCCATTCATTAATTCAGCGTTTTAAGGGCAAATATTCTCTCCCATGCACAGTCTTGTGAAAGTTCAATGGTATTTACATTATAATTACAGCCTCACAAAATTTTCCTTTCCTTTCCTTTCCTTTCCTTTCCTTTCCTTTCCTTTCCTTTCCTTTCCTTTCCTTTCCTTTCCTTTCCTTTCCTTTCCTTTCCTTTCCCAGGGTAAAATGAGGTTTGAATTTCCAGCTTTGGTGCCTGGGAAGCAGCAGAGTGACACCAAAATAAGGCAAAGGTTCACTTACAAAGACAATGAAGATTTCTGGGGTGATTTCATGAAGATTTTGCCCACCAGGGAACTTCTCTGGTATCAGATTTTCCAGGATTCCTTCCCCACATGGTAAGGACAGCCCTGAGCCTTTCAGCTTCCAAGAGAACAAATGATTTTAAAATCAGCGCTTGGCTTTCCACAGCATCCCCACAAGCAGAGTCTCACCCCTGAGGAGACACCACTTCCACTCCTCTTCAAGCTGTTGATTCAAGAGATTTGCATTAAAAACAAACCTTGTGGGGCCTCCAGCAAAGAACAGCAAGTTTTTACCAGCTTTTCCTGCCGAAAGATCTGCGGACGAGCGGTGGCTCGGGGTGAGAGACCTGAGCTCGGCCCTCACATCACTTCCCAGCCTTAATCCGAGCGTTTTCCAGAGGGTTTTCCTGCCCTCTGAGTGCCATTCCATGTTCTCCTTTGTCACAGGCCACACACGGCTCTCACCACTTCCAAAGTGCCACAAAAATCTCCAGCTGGAGGAGCAAGGGGTCGGGTTTGTACAGTCAGGTCACTCAGGTCGCCAGAGCCTGCCCTGGTCTGGAAGTCAAATCTCCAATTTATCTCCAGGAAATGTTAGAAGTTGAAAATGTCACGCTCTGACTCAGGGTTACCCACTGAGAATTCCTTCTCCTGGTGTGAATTGTACAGTTTTTGTTATATAGGGAATATTTCTCTCATTAATGCAATACGGGTTTTCTATTTCTGGAACTGTACAAAGTGCTCCAATAAATATTTGTGGCAGGGAGCTCTCAGAGTTAATCACACGCTGTGCAACAGCATTTTTGTTGTTTCCCTTTTAAATTCAATAAATTCTTTCATTCCCCTGGCTGTCCTGGGCCTGTCCTGTCACTCTTGTGCTACTGCTGCCTGTGAAAATTCACAGCTCCATCATTTTTAAATCCTTCTAAAGGACTTTGCTCCGTTCCCTCCTTCCAGCAGCTGTGAAAATAGGAAAAGGGACATGTTTGGAGTTTAATACGCTCTGCGCTTTTCCTCGCCAGCACTTGGAATGTTTTTCTCCAGAGTGTCTGGGAACTACAATGGCAACAGACCTGGAACCTTCTGTTTGCAAGGAGGAAGTGAAATTAAAGCCAGTGCATTATCACAGTTACCACCACTCCTGTCCCTGTTGTCCCAGCCCCTCCCAGGCCCTGTTATCGCTCCAAAATTTCCCAAATTAGCACATCCAAATCTCCTTTTCCAGGTTCCTAAGGAACTTCGGCGCGGTGGTGCTGATGTTTTCACAAATGACAGATGTTTTGCCTTAGATTTTGGTAGTGGGAGGGGTAATTCCAAAACCAGCTGGATGAATCTGGTAAAACCTTTGGAAAACACTGATCTGGCTAAAAGCCAAGATATTTGGCTCCATCTATTGGAGCGAAGAATGAATCTGAGTAGATTTTAACAATTTCTACGTGGCTCTGACCATTGAAAGTGCTGATTTATGTACCTTTTAAGTAAAACCTAGAAACTTTTGTAAAGTTAGCCAGGAAACCTATCCTTGCACATCTCAGTGTGTGTTTAAAAGCCATTTGCAGATGATTTTGGGTTTTAAAGCCAGTTTAAATCTGTTTCAGTGGAAAAGCAGAGATCTTCTGGAACAGAACCAGCAGCTTTGCTTACAAGCAGACACCACATCAGAGCTTTGTCCATCCAGTTGGTCCCTCTCATCCCACCTCTCTAATCCCAGGAACTCGCTCACTCCTTGCTAAGGAACTGCAGGAAGAAGGAAAGCTCAGCCCCAGCCAAGCAGTAACGTCTGGGTTGCTCATTGCCTCAGCAATCCTCGCTGGAATCAGCCACTAACAGTTCCCAGAAGAATAAGATTTACAGTGTTTTTCTTCCTAATGGTTTTTTCTTTTCCATCTAAAACTTGTGTTAATGGATTAGAGCCTAATAAATAAACCCTCCTGGAGGCGGTGATTAATCAGTTATGAGTTACTCAGACCCCTTGCTTGAGCAACGTTCGCTGAAGGGAAAGGTCCTCAAAATCCTGTGTTTGTGCTGGGCTCTGCTGCAGGACCTGGTACCAGGGGCTCCTTTGGCAGAACCCCCGTGCAGGTTAAAATTCCAGCTGCTGGAAAGCTGCAGAGTTCAGGGAGCCGCAGAATCATGGAATTGTCCAGGTTGGAAAAGCCCTCCCAGCCCATGGAGTCCCAGCTGTGCCCCATCCCCACCTTGTCCCCAGCCCAGAGCAGTGAGTGCCACCTCCAGGAATTCCTTGGACACCTCCAGGATGGGCACCCCAAACCTCCCTGGGCAGCCCCTGAGCACCCTTTCCATGGAGAAATTCTCCCTAGGAAACTCCAGTACTTTTTTTTATTCCTTCTCTGCCGTTCAGCCTCAGCCTGGCTGAGCTGAGTTCATCATTTCCATTCAAACGTGATCACTCAGCAATAATTTCCCTGATCCCAGCCACACCTGGGACATGGGCATGGACAAGAAAGACACCTCCCAACGTTCCCACAGTGGTGCTGTCAGTATTTTGGGCTGACAAAATCATAGGAGGACAGGCTGAATGTCCCAAAATGCATCAGAAAGCAACCTGTGAAAGGTTCTTTTCAAAGGCATACACTCGGAAGATGAGCAGCACAACTTGGCAGAGGTGTGAGGAGGGCTCAGGGCCCTCTCAGGAAAAGCCACTGGTGAAGCACAAGACTTAGGCAAGCCTAAATATTGCATGAGTGCCCATCTATGAGTCCTGATATATCCTAAATATTAGGAGAAATCCATGATCGTGTCAAAAAAAACTGCCACAAAGTTAACTTTCTGAATCACTGCATTTCTCTCTCTCGGTGAAAGGCACTGACTGAAGTTATTGAGCAGAAGATACCACATAAGTTTCTCCCAAAAGCAGAGTGATTCCTGTATTCCACATGCTGGCTCATCCTCCTGATTTGCTTTACAAGACAAACTCCCAGCACTTGCACAATTCCCCCTCTGTTTTCCATTCAGGAGTCAGAGTGGTTCCCTATTTTCTGCTTTGAGATGTTTTGCCATTACAGAGCTGAATGTGTCCCCTGAACACAGCAATCACTTTGAACAACAGAAACATTTAATCACTAAACACGACAAAAATGCAGTTTTCATGGCTCTCTGTCACTCTCACCATTGCACAGAAATTCCAGTTGGAAAGGACTTTAAGGCCGAGGAGTTTCTCTCCTTTACAAATGAAGACTCTTGGCCTTGCCAGACTTTTCCCTGCTCTGGATTTACTGCTGTTTTACCCAAAAGGAGATAAAGGTGTCATAAATTACAGAGTCCCTGCACTTAGTCTGGAGATAATTGCTGATGTCTCCTGTTGTCAGGAAGCTTTTCCCTGCCCCGTCACCAAAATGTCTGGGGAATTATCATTAATCATTAATCATTAATCATTAATCATTAATCAGCACAGCAAATACCAGAAATAGAAACATACCAAGCTTTGCTCTTTTTTTTTGCTCTTTCTGTTGATAATGCTAATTAATTGACATCTACCTACTTGACAGACCCTGGTTATCCCTTGGGGTTGTTATGGATCAGTGTTCCCAGTGCTCCCAGTGCTCCCAGCTCTGAGACAAATCCTGGCTCTCTCAGGACAGATCCAGAGTCCCCCCTCCGTTGGTTTTTCAGGTTGCCAGAACCTTTTATGGTTCNAACATACCAAGCTTTGCTCTTTTTTTTTGCTCTTTCTGTTGATAATGCTAATTAATTGACATCTACCTACTTGACAGACCCTGATTACCCCTTGGGGTTGTTATGGATCAGTGTTCCCAGTGCTCCCAGTGCTCCCAGCTCTGAGACAAATCCTGGCTCTCTCAGGACAGATCCAGAGTCCCCCCTCCGTTGGTTTTTCAGGTTGCCAGAACCTTTTATGGTTTGTTCAATACCCTGGGACATCTTCCACTATCCCAGGTTGCTCCAAACCTGGCCTTGGACACTTCCAGGGATGGGGCAGCCCCAGCTTCTCCGGGAAATCTTTACCAGGCCAGATCAGTTCTGTTTTAGAAACCCAAAAAAGACAAAAAAGTGCCTTTATCCCTCTCGGGCCCCTCCCCTGCACCCACGGCAGGAGTTCAAACCAAAACCCTTCTTCAGGAGCCGAGAAAGAACATCCAGCAAGTGTTTGGGGTTAGGAATTCCCATATGGAAACTCTTCCAAAGCTAGAACAGCCCGTAACACTTAGGAGTTAATCATTTTAGCTCCTTCTGAACAGCCCTGGCGTTCCCTACTTGGGTTCAGCCTTTTTTTGTTGATAAATTCTCAACCTGAGGACATCCTTCCTGCTCGCTGCTGGCTCCTCCCTCCCCGCAGCAGTAACTGGGTGAGAATTCCTCCATGCACACCGAAACCCAACAGTCCCGGATTTTAAAAGCCCATTTGATTTCTGTTTATGACCCAAACATCCAAACCCTCTATTGAAAAACTCAGTGTACAGCAGCTCCTTGCTGATCCGACCTAAAACAGAGCGGGAAAATCCTGAAGGGCACTTTTGAAATTCCCATTTTCTATTTTGTATAGTTTGATTTTTGTAGTGCTCCAGGCATAAAACCAGCCCAATATTTAACTTTTCTATCACTCCTGGTTTTTCTAATCTTTACATTTTTATCCTATTACACAAAATAAAAATTGTGATAAATTTAGCACAGTCTGTAGTTCAAAATTAGTTCAAGGTTTTTCCAACCTAAGTGTGAATAAGGTGGCAGAAATTCCTGCCTGGATGGTGTGCAGGGAGCCCACCCTGCTGAGGAATTACATCCCCACCAGAACATTCCCACTGAAGCCTCTGCATCCAAGGAATACCAGAAAAAGGTGCCTGGAACATGCCCTTATTCAAATAAATGCAAAGCAGTTCTCATTTAGTTTGCAAATCTCAGTCAGGAACACGCACTCCCCACAGCTCCTGAATTTTTATGGATTTGACCTCGGACTCGCCCATTCCACAGGAGTTCATCCATCTTTTTCATGGCTCCCCTTGGGGAGATGGATGGAGCTGTGCAGGGGCAATGTGTTCCCAGGAATTCTCCAGGAGAAATCCTTCTCTGACTCCAGACTTTCGGTTTGGGGCCGTTCCCCGCTCAGTCCCCAACACTCCCAGTGTTCCCGGTCTGCGCCCCACGTTTGGGAACGGGACAATTTTTGGCTTTCCCTGTGAATTTTATACATTAATATAAAACCCCTCCCACTGGGGGGCTGTGCCCTCCAGCAGCATCACAGGGATTCTGTCAGTGCCAGGTTTGAGCACTCCCGGGTCAAAGCAGTGACGGGGAGAGAGCAGCACTCCCAGTAAAAGGAGCTGACTGGTTCCACTGGTGGTGCCCACCAGCACTTCCCCAGCTCCGCAGGGAGTTATCCCAGCCCCCTGCAGCCCAGGACCACTCGGAGCTGGGACGTTTGGAAGCGTTCCCTTGCCAGCTCTGTGAGCTGTGCCCCCCAGACTGCGGGGCACAGGGAATGCCACCCTCCCCGAGGCAGCGAGAGCCCCAGCAGTGACTCCCAGAGAAACGCCACCAGAACATCCCAGCTCCAGGCTGGAACAACAATCTAACGCATCCCCAGGAATTACCTCCTCTAAAGGTGCACGTTCCCCCTGTTAACTGAGGAGCAGGCACTGGAATTAAACAGGTGATTGCTTCTGGCTGTAAATGATTCATTGGGCATCGGGATAAACAGCCCAGCTCTTTCTGCTCCCAGCCCACAGCTTCTCTCACCCCGCTGCTCCTGCCAGGAGCAAATCTGCTTGGATTGCACGAGATTTCCTGTTAATGCTGGGAGATGAAATGTCACCAGTGAGAGGTGTTTTTCAGGAACACTCGAGAGTGCAGCAGCTGAAGTGCTGCAGTGGTGCAGCTGTAAACACGAGACGCTGCCCTGAAGGGAGAGTCTGGAATGTTTTATTGATCCTAAAAGCTTCCCCGTGCTCCCAAGTGAAGTGTTATGACTCAGCAGAGGATTTCACCCCAAATCACTTCAGCATCTCCAGCTCATGCCAGAAAATGACCACGGAACCTGTGGGTACCTGGATCCAGGTGAGCCACAGTGCTCATAAAAATATCCAGAAACAGGAATGCTCCCTCAGAACAGCTCCCCATTTTTAAATTGCTGGGATTCAGCTGCACCACTTCGTGCTCTCTTTAGAAATCAGACAGGAGAGATGAAAATGTGTCCTGGCTCCAGCCTGCTCTTAGGAGATGTCTTTGCAGCTGAAGAGCTGCAGCGTTCTCTGCTGCATCAGGGTGGCTCTTCCAAAGAGACACTCGACTCCAGCTCTGGAGAAAGGCACGTTGATTTCGGAGAGGAGAGAATGGGGGGAAATCTGTTTAGCAGATTATTCAGGGCCTTTCTCACTCATCTTCCTGTGTGTTCTCACGAGAGCCCAGTAAAGCACTGGGAACCAGGGCACGGGGTGACAGGAGGGGCCCACCCAGCCCCGAGGGACACATCCAGGAGGAGACTGAGAGTCTGCACTGGCCAGTATTCCATAAATACCCTCTGCCACAGAAATCCCTGTGCCCACCCCGACTTGAGGGACCCCAAACCCTCCGAGGGAGTCAGAGGATGTCTGAACTTGTTCTCCCACGTGCTGCCTGCCCACGACTCTCCAGAGCAGTTTCCCAGCTGTCCTGACTCTTTCCTGTTGTGTAACTCCAGCTAAAATATCAGGAATTATTGGCAGGAAAGAGCAGAAATCACAGACGCTGCTAGGAATCGGGAATTCTGTGCAGAGCTCCCACAAGTCCTGACTCTGGTGGAGCATTCCTGGTTTCTCAGCCCAATAAACAATATTTTCAGCCGAATTATTTCACGGGAAACGTGAAGATGAATGTGCCACCAGCCAGGGAAGCAGATGGGTTTGGTGACAGTCCTACAGCTGGAAAGCAGAGTCCTGTAACCCAACATTTCTGCAATTGTTTCCAATTATTTATTGAAAACTGCAGGTTTGCACCTGGAAAATCACCAAAGCTGGAACACAACTTTATCACCAAACTACCTTTTTTTTCCTGTCTCATTTTTAGAATATATTTAAGGATTTAGATCAATCCCAGGAAACCAAATCCTTCTGTGTCCCCCAAAAGATGGAGCAGCAGTACTCGAGGCACATCCTCACCCTGAGGGAATAAAATGCTTTATCCTGGGGGCTCATGCCCATGGATCCTCCTTCCTGCCCTGCTGAGATTCCCAAAAGAGGCACTAACTGTGGTTATTTTTCATGAGCTCAATCACACCACTCAAATCATCTCTTCTTTCTCTGCCAGCTTGAGAAAAAACCTCGAGGCCATCTATCCCTAACCACGGGGATCATAATGCAGTTCCAAATTAGTGAATCAAAAGCCAATAAAAGGACATGAACAAGACAGAATGCCAGCCCACAAAACCATAAATCCATGAAAAATAGCACTGCTCAACAGCTGTCCAGGTTTAATTTCAGAATAAACAGGGGAACACGTCACCTCTTGCTCTGCTTAGCATTGATTTAGTGCTTGAAGTATTCATTTAAATCATTTCATTCCCAGAACTTTTAGGTCCGTCAGCTGTTCCCAGAGCTCAGGCAATCCTGGGGCTCAGCTCACCAGGGATCGATCCGGGGCCACTCCACAGAACAGATTAATTGGGGACGACTGATTGATTGGGCCCTGCCTGCTGCACACACTAATTCTGGACCATTTAAAGCTCGTGAGGCTTTCTAGTGAGATTCATTGATTTCACAGGGTAATAAAATGCTGGCTGGGTGTTCAGCCCGGAGCAGAGAGCTGATGGAAGGGAGGGAGACTGGAATAATGTCACCAACAGAGTGGGAAGTGCGGAGCTGCAGTGCCCCTGCTCCTGCTCAGATTGTCCCCATCTTCACTTCCAGTGGTAAAATGTGGGAATTGTGTCTTTGGTTTGGCCTTTGTGGCTTGGCAGCGTTTGTGTCTTACAAACTGAACACAAAATAACAACCATGAAATAACAACCACTCTCTCCTCAGCATTCCACAGGATTTACAGGATCTGGGTGCTCAGAGAATAAGCACCATCCCAGTTCCAGGACAAGCAGGTGAATCTGGAGCAGACGCTGGACAGGTGAAGTTTGGGAAAGCATCCAGCTCTCTCTCTCTTGGAACCCATGGAACTATTTTGTCTCAGGGACCCTGAACCCAAGCCTCCCTCATGCTCAGGTTGGAGTGTCAGGGTTGATTTCAGAGCTTGTTCAGCGCCTGTTCTCCTCCTCAGAGGCCTCCGTGGAAGGTGATTTCTCTCTCATCAACAGGTTCCTGCAGCTCCCCACAACCTCCTGCCCCAATTCCAGCTTCCCATCCCGTATCTTTTTGGAACGACCACTCCAAATTCCAGCAACTGGCCTTGAAGGAGGCCAGGGAGAAAAGCACTTCTGCTCTGAGCTCCGGCCTGGAAACTCCTTTCCTTTCCCTGCCATGACTCTGATTTCTACCCCAGCACCAGCACCTGGCTCCTCATTTCCTCTCCCATCAGAGTCAAACGAACATTTCCCATTTAGAGACTGGAAAGAGTCTCTTCCACAGCACTTCCAGTGAGCCAAACACTGGGAAAATGGAGAGATGCTGACTGATGAGAGCTTCTTGGAGCACTGTCCCAGGCAGGGAGGTTTTCCCAGTGGGACTCATGGAAGCTGAGGTGGCACTGCTGATTTATTTAGTGAATTACTGGGAGACCAGTGGATGAAAAGCAGGAATAAAATTAAACAGGTGCTGGGGGTGAGGTGCTGCTGGCCACAGGCACAGGAGGGGTGGCCTGGGAAGGACAAAACAAAGGTTTTCCATGGAAATGTGCCCTGTTCCGGGTGCTCCACTGCTCCACAACATCCACCCTGCACACAGGGAGGGCACAAACCCCTGCACTGGGGCTGGGATTCCTTTTGGAAGGGACTGACTTCAGACTGAACATTTCAACTTCAAAATCTGTAAGTTGTTATTAATGGAAATTATGGATCACAGTATTAGAGTGGAAATTGCACAAAGTCCACGTTGCCTTTCTCATTTCTAATGAAATTACTGGGAGTAATTGGCTGTACAAGACCTCCCTTAATCATCTCAGCCACCCCACAACAGAGGTTACTCTGCTGGAATCCACAGAACTGTCCCTGCCTTTGGATCCTGCTTAATAAATTGCAGGAGCTGACATTAAATAACTTTCAAAGTGGTAAAATGGGCCTGCAGCACTGGGGAGTGCACACAACAGAGACTATTTCACAATGGAGTTGCTGTTGCAGAACCATAAAATTATTATTAAAATTTTATCTGGGTGGCTTTCTTCTCCTTTCCTTTCACCTCTGCTACAAAAGCCTCAGAAGGAGATGCAATAAACAGGATGAATATTTATCCCCTTCATTCCTTTATCAAGACCTGGGCATCAGCCTTTTCTAACAAAATTACAACACAAATGTGATTAAGTCCCAAGATACGAAACGATGGAGACAGCGACTGTTCTGTGCACAGCGCTGGGCCAGATAAGAACTAAAGGTCTCAGAACTTCAACCTGCATTTTATCCAGAATTAATTTCCTCTAATCCCACTCCCAGCAACTCCAGTTGGGTTTCTCTCTGGCTGGGAGGCTCTGATAATCAGTTTATAAATGTCTCTTGTACTGGAAGAGTGAACATGAGCAGCTTCCCATCCTAATAACAGCACAGACCTAAAGGTGTCCGCCGGGTTTTTTACCATCAGGAGCTGCTGAATTCCCTTCGAGGGGAGAGTTCAGCTCACAAGTTCAGCTCCCACTGAGGGGATGTGCAGACACAGGAGAAGAGAGCAGGGCTCAGCCCAGTGCATTCCACACTTCCCTGGACTGGGCCGTTCCCATCCAACACTCCACAGAACTTCCTCCAAGCTCTGGGACCACAGTCCTTGTTTGGGGCTGAAATAGTTCAGTCCAGGGAGCAGAATCTGTGATCTGAGCAGATCCAGGCTTTGGCCGGGAGGCACCAGAGCCCTGGGGTGCTGAGCAGCAGCTCATCCCTGCCTTTGGAACCTGCAGGAGTCAGGAAGGAAGTGGAAGGAATGCCCAGACCCTGCTGGCTTTGCCAGAGCTGCCCAGGTTCAGCCCCCTGGGCTTGGCTCGGAGGAGGGGACAGACAGGGAAGTGCAGCCTAGGAAGAGCAAAGCATCCCTTGGAAAAGCCTCCTGAGAAAGCTCCACCAGCCCCGAGCGTGGCTCTTCCCTGCTCCAGCCCTGCTGCTCATTATTCTATGGAATTTTGTTGCCAAAAATAACCCTAGAAGGGTCAGAAGCCAAGCCAGGGTCCCTCTGAGCACGGCTCACGTTTACTTGTTCACAGAGCTCTCACAAACACGCACATCGCCCACCAGGCTCTGCGTGCAGAATTCACCATATGGAAAAGAAAATCTACTTTTCTGACCTCAAAACAAACACGAGATGTTTTGCTGCTTAATTTAACTGCTGCCTCTTCCCTTTTGCCTCCTGTAAACACAGATTTAAATTTAGAACAAGGGTGACAGACCAGGCTGGAGGAGAGGGAGGTTCCACGTCTCGTCCTCAACTTTGCCTCACATAGTTCTGGAATGAGCCAGCTCTTCCTGAGTGTAAATTTGGGATGCAGGGAGCACTAACCCAGTGGAAAGTGTCCCTGCAGACACGTGGCCACTTCCCTGCACTGAGGAGAGAGCTTGACCTGCTCCACAAAGTGCTCATGAAAGATTGGATTTCCCTGAGGAGACCTGGGAAAGCTCAGCTGAAGTCCCAGGGGTGAGTGTGGCACAAGCCCCTCTGTCACAGCCTTTGTGTTTGCAACACCCTCTTGGAAAGAAAGTAATAAAGGAGGCACAGAAAGTACTAAAATTGTGGATTCTGAAACAATCTGCACGGAAAAGGAGCCTTTTCTCAGGCTGTCTCTCCCAGAAAGGTCATTTTACACCTGCTCAGTGTGGTTGGGCTCGATGCTCTTGGATTTCTTTTCCAGCCTAAAGGATTGTGTGAGCGTGACCAAGAAGCTGCACATTCCACACTGTCCTGCAGCCAAGGACGTGCTCTGGCCACTTTCTATTTCCTCTCAGTGCTGGGAAGAGGAAAGGAAGCTTTCTGCTAGGGAATCTTTGAGGGGTGACATTCATTACCTAATCAGGCCTGGAGCAGCAGCACCAAAATGAAATCAGAGAACATCGAAGCTCTGAGGTGTAGCATTCAGTCCGGGATTTTGGCCAGATTTGAACAGCAAAAGCAGAATGGAAAAAGAGTTTTACTTTCTGAAACATTGCTGATATTTATAACACTCATCCCATTGGATGGGACTGTGGCCAAAGCATTTTCCTGTTGCCTCAGAGACAGAAATACCAGAAAAGTGAAGTTAAATCCCTGTAATATCCATGGAATTATCTTATTTCTTCGTCCCTTAAAACGATCTTGAACTACTTAACCCTGAAACGTCTCTGAAAACAGCTGGGAAATATGTTTGCATACTTTGACAACGCAACTTGTTTCTATTTAAAAGATGTCATTAATAATGCTCCTAATTGATTAACTATTAGGTCAAATGACGGAACTAAATTACTGTTGAGTATTTCAGTTTTGACAACATCAATTAAGAAAAAAATGCAGTATTTCCAAGAAGTAGTTCTAAAAATATTTTTGACAACAATTAATTAATTAGCACAGATTGCCTTCCTCTAATTAAAGCAGGGGTGGGTCTGTCCCAGGGGGTTATTTTAAGTTAAATGCCCATCATACACAAAATTCCAGCATAAAAGTTATTTCCAGCCTTTCCCAGTATCCGGATGAATACAGAATTTTCCCAGAAATATCTGAAACATGTGGAGATTAGCAGGACATATTCTGCCTTTATCCCAAACATTTCAGAGCTGTTGGTGCAAATACTCCAAGTCGCTCAGCGTGGGAGGCGGGAATTCTTTCCCTGCTGTAACAGAGGGTGAAAAACGTTCCTGCTCCGGGGCAAAGGAAATAATTCCCAATTGAAGGGAGGCAGCCGAGGATGAGGGCAGGGGGAGAAGGGAGGTTTGGGGCTGAGCATTTCCTAGAAAAGTGTCCCCAACCAGTGTAAACCTGAGTCCAAAGGCACCACACGGAGCTGGGAAGAGCAGGGAAACCATGGGGGTTCACACGCAGAGCTCAGCTGAGATCCTGCAAACACAGCCAGGTGGGAATTCGGTGCCAGGGATGTTTTTCTAAAACGTGGCACTGCTGGCAGTGAATCCAGGACCCCCAAAAGCTTAAGGCTCATCAAAACCTTTTTGATACAAGGCCTTTCTATCAAGCGAAAATCAGATATTTCCAAGAGAGATGAGACTGGAGGACAGGAGGCCAGGAGGAATCACGTTGCTTAAAGCAATAACCAAAGTCCAGAAGTGCCATCCCTGTGCCCAGACAATCTGGAGGTGCCTCTGCTGGGGAATCCAGCCTGTGTGGGTTTGGGAAGAAGCTCGGGATGTCCCTGGCCCAGCCCATCCCTCAGAGCAGGACCAGGATTCACGGTCAGAACAACTCCCAGGGCTGTGCCTGTTCCAGGGGGATTCTCCTTTCTCTTTGGGCAAACAGTTCTGATTTAAAGGCCAGGTTTGTGGGGTTTTTCCATCTGCACATCCCAGGAAAAGGGAAGATACAGTCCTGGAAGAGCAGAGCAGTCCCGTGGCTGCAGGCGTGGACAGGAGGAGCTCGGGAGCTGGGATGGCCTGGGAGGCTCCTGTGGGAGCGGGGACTGTGGCTTACCTGGAACAGAGGGCTCTGCTGTACCCATTCCTGGAATGATCCAGATTTATCCATGTCAGGAGACCTGGAAAAACAGACACCCATCAGCTGGGCAGCCTCAGCAATTAACAGGCAGGCAGCACCTGTTAATTAATGTAATATTACTTCTCTAAGTAGTCTTTAATTACTGTAATATTAATAGGAAAAACGGCAACCTGCTTAGCAGAAGGAAATCCAAATAAAGCCCAATGGGCTTGTGCATACAAATAATTTCATATTTTACAGTCTACCCAGTCCTTGAAGGGTGAAATTTAAAAAGGGGAGAGCTCTGTGCAGCATTCCCAAACCGAGGGGGGATTCCAGCCCCAGCTGTAACAGACCCACTGTTATCTTATGCTCCCCCTGTGCTGAAAATCACCAGGTTAACCCAAAGAACAAAGGCAAACATTGAAGACAAGCCAAATAACAAACTCTCAGCAGAAGAGCAGGTAAGGAAACGGTTCCAATGGCTGGCAAGTTCCTTTCAACCCCAGTTATGTTTTTTACTTCATTAGACAATAGGGAAGCAGAGTAAATGGTGTGTAAATTAAATACATTTATTTTAGCAAATTAATTACAAAAATCGCTTTCAAATGGGACTGGAGGTAGGTGGAGGATTATCTGATGGAGACAGAGGAGACAAAAGCACTGGAATCATTAATGAATCCCCTCAGATTTAATTAAATTAAGACTGTGAACAAATACGTCAGGAAGAATGGAGAGATTTTGGCTTTTGTCCCAGGAACTTCCTTGGGGGCTTTCCTCGCAGGCCACGTTTGTGCCTCTCTTGTGGTGACTGAACATTTCAAAGTCAACATTTCTGGTGACTTCACATCCCCAAACTTAGTGCAAAATAAAGAATAAGCTCAACTGATAAAATGATAGAGCCCTGGCATTTCTGTTTGTGCCTGAAGTCAACAGAAAGTACTGGAGACATCGATGGGAGGATGGAGGAGGGGGAGATGTTTTCTGCTCCAGAGTGAAGCACAGTTTATGGTGACCCCTTTTCCCAGGGCCAGATTCCCTTTATCCCACCCTTTACCTCTCACCGTTGTGAAACAGCCCCAGTGGGGATTCTGTTAATATATAAACCCCTTTGGGTACAAATTCCCTCAGGAATGTTGGAAATAGGGAATGTTATTCGGATCAGACACTCATATTCCAGCCCAGAGCAGTTCCTTGGATTTCATCCTGAGCAGAGCTCCCCAGACTGGGGGGAATTCAAGGCTACAAACACCAACTCCTAATTATTGGCTTTTGAGGAAAAAGAAAATAGCAGATCCCTCAGAAGCTGTTTCAGGATCTCCTGACTCTCCCTGATAACATGATTTGCGTTTCTTCACTCCTTGATCCTTTATTTATTACACAGCTGAGGCGGGGAAGAACAACATTTGATCAGAGCCAAAGGTTACACGAGTTCTGGGCTCGCAGGCAGAGCCCGAGCTCACATTTCTGCCACCCTTGTGCAGAGTGAATCAGCTCCAGTCGGATTCCCCTCCCAGAGAACACTTTCTGCCTGGCAGAGCAGCCCAAGGGCTGGGGAGGGAGAACACTTCGTTCTAAACATAGGTTGTTAATGAGCTGTGAGCTGATAAAACTCTCCTGCTACAACAGAGAAAGGTGCAAGAAATCTTAATAGGAACCCTCTTCTTCTTCCCAAGGTAATTTATACCGTAAAGCACGAGGGTCAACTGCTCTCTCAAACTTGTATCAGTTTTTTTAGTCTGATGATATCATTCTTAGTATCAAAGATATTGATATAAACCAAATCCTTGGATGTTGTAGCTGATCGTGCTAAAAGTGGGAGGCAGCTGTGGGGGCTGTGGGGAATAAAACCCATCACATCCAACGCTTTTCCGTGAGATAACCAGAATAAAATGTGCCCAGTACTCTTCCTTTATCAAAACCAGCGGCACCGGGAGCTCGTTTTTAAGGCTGGGTTTAATCCTGAGCCAGATGTGAGCACACAATAAAGGACAATCTGGGAAACTCTTTACGTTCCCTTTCACGAGCTCAGCCCTGCGTCTGACTGAGCGATGCCATCCCTGGGGTAATGAAAGCACAAACAGCCTCAGCCATCCTGACATTCCCAGGATGCAGATTTGGCTGGAGAGCGGCTTCTCCTGCTTTTACTGGCTTGGGAAAGCAGCAGAGCCTCCCCCAGGCTGCCCTGAATGAGAGTCACTGAGGCTCAGCTGGAATTAAAGAAGCATTGGCAGCTCCTGAGGTTTAGATCTAACCCGGAAATTTTTGGAGGAGCTGCAGCTTTGCATGTGGCAGAAAAGTGTTTGGGGTCTGGACCTTGAGCAATGACACGTCCACTCCTCCTCAGCAGCACCCAAAATCCCAGCCCAGGGCCCCCAAAGGGCTCCTCAGGCCTGAGGGAGGCAGGGTAGAAGAGGTGGAGCTTCTCTTGGAGTTTTTTATTATTAGAAACAGCCACACTGAGGTGGCAGAGCTTTCCATGCCACCTTCTGGCACCACTTAGCATCCTCAAAATCAATACAAACCACAACTAATATTTCAAAATGCTGAGTTTGCACAGGCATTTCCACGGAATGTGCTCATATTTGGGATTCTTCCCCTGCGCTCCTGCAAACAGTCCAAGGTCCAATCAGATCAATCAATAGAATTTCTGCAGCTCGCTTTGTGCTCCTGCAGCAGCTTTTTTTTGCCTTCAAAATGAGTGTTCTTTCCCTCTCATCAATTGTTTTGGGGCAGCAGTCTGTAAAAATCTGGAATATTCTCGGTCCTGCTTTGCCAACCAGAGTTGATTTACTCCTCCACCTTTGATCCACTTCTGCAGATCATTGTTCTGGGTTTGTTCTGTGCTCCTGATAGGAACGTTCCTGGTTTGGACCTGGTGCCCAGGGGGACAGTGACCCCAGGACGGTTCAAACCCTTCCCACTGAGTAAATCTGGATATTCAGAGGGGTTCCGGTCCATAACGACCACAGGGGTGGTTGGGAGAGAAAAGGAAATGGGAAGAATTAGACCAGAATTCATTAGCGCAACATCCCACACTTAAATACTGAATTTTCTGTGGTCAAATTCCTAAATCAGGTGGGGCTGGGGTTTCACAAGACAATTTTAGTGTTGTCTCCTGTGCAAAAGGGTCCTGACAGGAGGCTGCAGGACGGATGGAGGGAGACAGCTCTGGGAGCAGGGACAAGAATCCACCTCCTGCCCTTCCCAGTGCCAGGAACAGCAGGGGCAGCTCCACCAGGGATCCTCCAGCCTGCACCTGACCTTACAAAACCTTCTGAAATGGCTTAGAAATGAGGTAAAAATAGGTAAAAAATGTGCTGGGGGTCACCACTTCAGGATGGGGGGAGCTCACGGGGGTCTTAGAGCCCAGAGCTGCGAGAACTGAGCTGCTCAGCCTCAGGGAACAGCCCCAGGTAACAAAATCCTGTCCTGCACAGAGGCCCTTTAGCACAACCCCAAATACAAAATCCTGTCCTGCACAGATGCCCTTTAGCTCAACCCCAAATGATCCCATTTTGGGCCGTGTTTCTGGCTGCCCCTGACATTCAGGTGCACAGTGAAATCTGCTGTGTGGGTACAGCCACAGCTCTCACAACTTTTCTTCTGCTGCTTTTTCCTTTGAAGCCCACACAGAAACTGTTCAGCTTGCCCTGAGTGCCACAAAACCTGGAACTTCCTGTTTTTCATGGAAAACAGAGCAGGCTGCAATCTGCAATTTTTAATGTGTTCCTGTGGCCACGGCAGGAGATGAACCCAACAAAGCATCTTCATAAAGATCAAGTTGATTTTAGGGGCACAAAGTCCTTCCCTGTCCCCAGCTCAGAATACTCAGAACCCTCTCCACAGGAGAGGAAAATTCCAGATGTTTTCTCAAGTGCTGCACCCAAACCTCTGCTGCCCACAATAAATATTTATGATTTTTGAAAGATTTGCTGGCTGGTGGTTGTACATTCTGGTCACTGCCTCGCCTTTAAGTAAAGCACTGCTCCATAAATCCCTGATTCGTGCTGGCAAAGCATGGGACAACTCGATTTTCCAGGATTTTTGTCCTCTGGAGATACAAAACTGACTGAGGAGGTGCTGGAAGACCCCGAATAAGCAGCAAAAAGTCGTGTTCGGCCCTGTGTGTTCCCAAGTTTTCCATGAGCTGCCACAGGGATGGCGGGAAGGGCTCCCAAACCCCTGCTTGGACTGATCCAGCACGGATTTGTCTGGGAACAGTGGAAAAACCCCGGGATCCACAAATATTTCCCCCTCTTTGCCTCACTATTTAATTGCTAATTGACCTTGCTGCAAAAGCAAAGAACTCCTGAGTGTTTCAGCACCAGAAATGTCCTGAGAGGGAGCAGGGGAGGAGGAAAATAAAGCAAAGGAATGACTACTTAAAAATCCATTAATAATGCTGTAAATTTAAATCCCCAGCACGCTGGACTTGGAGTGGAAAAAAGCACTCATCAACAGAAAAAAAAAAGGGATTAAAAGAGATATTATTTATCAAGAAATGCAGTTTTTAGCAGTGGTGCTACTTCAGTTTTATAATTTATCTTTTGCATATTTTAAAAATACACTTTTTCTGTGCTCAGGGCTGAGGCTGCAAGCCTTTGTCAGCTCAACTTTTGGAACAATTATTAGAAGAAGAGCTCTCAAATTTCCGAATTCGCTTAGTGACACGGATTTGAACGAGGAAAGAAAGCCAACCCCAGCCCTACAAAGCACAGCTTTACTCTGGAAAATGAGATTGTGACACTGAAGCTGTCGGAAAATTAAGCTGTGGCTTTATGGAAATGCGAAGAAGTTGCAGCAATATTTTGATCTGCAATAATTTTTCTTCCCAGCACCAGGAGCTGCAGCTCAGGCTCAGTTGGCACCTGGGGGTGTTTACCTTGATGGAGTCATTACATTTGGATTGATTTTTTTTTTCCCCCTCCTCCTGCAAATTTTCCACCAAAATTGATTTTTTTAATCTTTTAGAGCACCGCGCATTTTAAAAAACTTGCGTTTTCTGGTCAGCTACGTCACTCAGAGCAGTTATTTCTCAACCAGGAAAATAAAATAAGAACAATTTAATTGATAATAACTTTGTATCTAACATTGCTCACTATGAAATATTAACTATGTATCTGTCTCCATACTTATAATCTGCTGGGAAATGGGCATTTTCTCAAATTTTGGGAGCAGTTGTTTTCTGCTGAAAAGTGAAATAAACCCCAGAAAATCTTCTCCATTTTTATATCTGTGTTCAGCCTCACTTCCTGCATTATTAAACTTGATATTTGCCAGGTTTTTCTCTTTGTAGTCCAGGTCCTGGCTCAGTCAGAACATTTTGGGAGGTTTCTATTCCTGCTTCCAGGCAGACTCCCAGGACTACAAGGATACTTTTTCCCTAATTTACTTCATATCCTGAGAAAAGCCAGGACCTCCAAACACAGACAGGAGGAGGCAGGAAAGGAATGAAAGAAATTAATCCACGTTTTCCAAACAATTAATTTCTCGATAATTAACGTGTCTGTGCTGTCACTCATAAGTCTGAGGGAAGCAAATGGAATTCCAGAGTGGGTTTAATGGATCTGGATCCCTCTGGATCGGGGGGGGGTGCGGACTGAGGGCACACAATTATTGCTCACAACTCCTCCAGCCCAGCTGACATTCCCAGACCTGGCCAGGTACTCCAGGGATGATTTTCCATCATCTTTACATCCATTTTCCTGCCCACACACCTCCCATCCTGCCTCCTGTTGGCTCTGGCCCCGAGATGTTTAAAAGGCAACCAAAAACCCAGAACTGGGCTCTGGGTGTTACTGACACTGCTGGTCCTGGGATTAAGAAATAAACCCCAGAAAATCTTTAACGGGGGATCCCAGAGCTGGGATTCATGGGGGATCCCAGAATCAGCTCATGAGGGATCCCAGAGCTGGGATTAATGAGGGATCCCAGAGCTGCGATTAATGAGGGACCCCAGAGCCGGGATCTGTGACGGACCTTCCTTGCCTGAGGAGCCCAATCCAATCATTCCTCACAAATTCCGCAGCTCCTGGAGGCCCCCCTGGGTGATCCCCCCAGAAACCCAGCAGCAGGGGAAAGCAAAGTTTCGAGGCCACGTTTGTGGCAAAAGGTTTGAAAACATGAGGAGCCTTTTACCCCAAAGCTCCAAAAATGTCAAGCAAAAAAGATCCTCCACTGGGGATTTTCTTTTGTTTCGTGGCTTAAGCTCATTTTGTGGGTTCTGAGCTCATTTTTCAGTTTGGCATTGCTAATGTAAATACTCAGTCATTAGCACAAAGTGTCCCTGGATTTTGGGACCCAGCTGCTCACAAGTTATGAGAAGCATTTCCCCCTGTGAAAATCTTCTGTATTCTCCCTCTCAGTGCTGCATCGGTACTGCCAGCTCTCGAGTAAGATCAATCTCACAAAGTTCCAGTTCAAGGCATGACATTAAAATCATGAAAGAAAGCCAGATAATATTTAAAGATCCATCATGCCAGGAGTTATTTCAAATCCCTGGAAACTGATGCATGGCCGCTGTCCATATTTCGCTGTTATATTGCATTAATAAGGAGAGAAAGTGCAGTTCACGTTCCCGTGTAACTGTAATTCTGAGATAGGAACTGCTTTTCCTGCAGACTGAGCTGAAATAATTGAGCTGATCCCACATAGGCTGGGCTTTTGCAAGCTGGAAATGGTGGTTTTTTGCTTTATCTCCTCTGCCTGGTAGGGTGAAGACTGCTGCTCACTGATAGCAAACGGGTGCAGCCTCAGAAACCTCTCCATTTACACCCCACATCAACCAGCATTATCCTTCCTGGATTTAATCTGGAAAATGCACAAG
The DNA here is from genome assembly GCA_013399875.1 of Gymnorhina tibicen. Classification (NCBI taxonomy): domain Eukaryota; kingdom Metazoa; phylum Chordata; class Aves; order Passeriformes; family Artamidae; genus Gymnorhina; species Gymnorhina tibicen. Next base: position 191,060 of record VXAZ01009472.1, on the reverse strand, counting down.
AAATCAACATTTCCAGGCTGGCTTTTGGCACTGGGTACATAATTTTGTGTATTTGAGTAAAAGAAGTCAACCCTCTGTGCACATTTTTGTCTGGAAATTTCCAGCTGGGGGACACTGGGAATAGAGGAGTTTCCAAATCCAGCTCAGCTTTGTGGCACTGGATCAGATCAGTTCCTCTGTAGCCACCATTCCTGGACAGGGAGCTTTGTGTCTGAGCTGGAGATGAAGTTCCTGGAGCACTGGCAGGACAGGGAGTCTCCCCAGGGTCTCTGAGCCATGAACCACAAGTGAGATCCCACTAAAACACCTGAGCTACGTGAAAAATTCATGGTTTGACCTGCTTGAATTCCCCATTTCTGCAAGCAGGGAGCACCAAGGAGGTTCAGCACAGCTGAGTTACCACAAAAGCAGCTGATGTGACACCCAGGGCACCACGAGGCACCGGATGAATTCATTTGTCCCCGGAATTGCCACAGAGCAGCCAGGACATAAATCCCTGTGCTGAACAGGGATGCCCGGTGTTCAGCACCCTTCTCAAGGTACAGAAACGCCCTCGGTGTGCTCTGCTCCTCAAGGAGTCTGACCCCAAAGCACACAGTGACCCTGGGGATGGAACAGCGTCCACCAGGCACAGGGAATTCCAGGGCAGGATGTGTTTGTTGGGAGGGAAAAGGAGAGGCTGTCAGGGAGGGCTGGTGGAGGGTTTTTGCGCAGTGTGAGGTAGCAGCACTTCCAAAGCAATTTGCATCACTTAAAAAAACCAATTTATGCTGTAAACAGAGCCTTGCAGGAGGTGGTTGGGACTCAGGGGCTCAGGCAGCTCCTCTGGAGTTGCTTCACTCAAAGCACATCTCGTCTCTGCTCCGTGCCAGTGACACCAAAATATTCCCTCCCTTCTTCCCTATGCCCGGCTGTCACTCACTCCCAGTGACACTGCTGTTATTCTGCTTGTCATGGATTTACAAGGGCAACACCAAAAAAGGGATTTGGGTTGGAAAAATATGTTATGAGTTCTTGGAACTGCATGTAAGTGGTGACCTCATGACTTTAAGTACAAACTCCGAAAGCTTAGGATTTATCTGAAGAAATCATGAGATTTCAGACACTTTTGGTTAATCCTCCTCATTTTGAGGGACTTGAGGACATTGCTCAATTTGTTCCTATTTTTTAGGATTTGTTTCTCTGGAGGCAGAGGCCAAGGGGCACAGTGGGGCTCTGCCCCAGCCCCACCCCAGGGCAGCTCTGCCAAGGGCTTCACTCTGCCCCTGCAGCTCCTGATCCCAGCCTCTGCCTCTGCCCCTGCAGCTCCTGATCCCAACCTCTGCCTCTGCCCCTGCAGCTCCTGATCCCAGCCTCTGCCTCTGCCCCTGCAGCTCCTGATCCCAACCTCTGCCTCTGCCCTCCCCAGGCCTTGGCACTCACCCCTGCTCCTGGGATGAGTCCAGGGCCACAAAACAAAGCTGTGACAGGGACACAGGGGACTTCTCCAGAGGGACTGGCCATAATGAGCATGATCAAAGCATCTCCCACCACCAGCCTGTGGCACATGCTTAGAGAAGGAGTATCAGGAGCAGGACAGGCAGAGGAGGACTCTTCCCAGTCCCAGCACCACTATCAGCACCTCTTTAGCTCCTGCACAGCTCCACAGTTCCATATTTCCATCAGTTCTTAGTGCAATTGGACCAGAAACCAATAGTGAGAGGGCAGCTTTCCATGACACCTATCCGAAAAAAAATTCAAATAATCCCCTCGAACAATCAAAAAAACCCAGAGACTGGAAAAGAGAACTGCACAGTGCCACTGGAGACAGCTGGGACGGATGATGGGGATGGCACACGTGGAGAGGAGCACGGACAGATCCCCCTTGGCTCTGTCAGGACTGAGCTGGGGAGGTTTTCTTGTCTCACCAGCCCTGGCTGAAATGAATCCCTGCTGTCCCTGTGCCAGCAGCTCCATCCCAAACACCTCCCACATCAAAGGCTTTCTGCTCTGCCACTGACCACCGGGTGGCTTTACCTGTCAATATTTACCAGCTCCCTGTTGTCCCTGTGGCAATATTCTCTGTTTTCAGTTTGCACTGTTCAGCAAGTGTAAAGTGCTCCTCTCGAAACTCTGCTGCTCCCAGACAATCTGCACACAGACACTTCTTAAATCGCTTGGGCTCTTTGATTCTTTGGGTCTTGTTGGTTTTTTTAACTTATAATTTCATTTCCTGTTTCTTGTTGTTTAGTGCCCCGCCCCTGAACTGTGCTTTGCCTTTTGACGAACATTCCCTCTGGAAAAACCAGTGGGACACCAGGCCAAGAGCCACTGTCCACTAATTCCAGACCAATTCCTGCAGTTGGAAGCAGAGCCACTCTTTGACTGTAATTAACTTTTGTGCCTTAAAGGAACATGCCCCTCACTGATCTACAGTGTGCAGCTGGTGATTAAATTCCAAAAAATTCCTTTCACTAAGACATTTTGTTCTGTTTAGTTCTCCTGGGATGGTCACATGGCCATTCAAAAATTGTTGATGTGCAGAATTCTGTCACTAAAAGGAGCTGAGAGAGCTCCTGATGCAGAGACCCAGAGTATTTCTCTCGAAGCAGACACTGTAAAAACAGCTGGGGAGAAAACAGCAGTGTCTTACCAGCCAAAACAGCCAGATAAACCAAACTGAGCAGAAAAAACAACACATGCCAAAAAAAAATTCAAATAATCCCCTCAAACAATCCAAAAAAACAATGAAAGAGTGGAAAAAAGAACTGCAAAGTGCCACTGGAGACAGCTGGGAGGGATGGGGAAGGCAGAAGAGCACAACAGCACGAACAGAACGGAGGCAGTTCCTTTCACTGCAGCTCCCCCACTGCAAGTCTTTGGTTTGTCCCTGTGCCTCCGAGCCTGGCAATTCTTGAACAGAAAAAGTGTCCCTGTGCTAAAGAACCTCTCAGTCTCCTTCGTCCGTGGTAGAGTCGTGTGTGCGTTGGAGACAGAGATGGACAGCACAAAGATACGGAGTTCTTGTAAATCATAATTACAGCTCGTGGAATACTCCCATTTCATTTCATTATCAATTCATTATCTGTCTTGCAGCAATTAAATCCTGCATGTTTTTGGAAGCCCTCACCTACAGCCAAAGGTGTGGAAAAGCATTGTGGAATGCTTGCTTGGAAGGGGGAAAGAGCAGAGAAGCCAACAGAAATATTCTACCCATTGGTAAGAGGCAAAATAAAAGACCTGGTTGCCTTAAAACCAGCAAATAAATTCCCTGCTACCCCAAACCCTGCCTAAACCTCAAAAAATGTTCACTTCATCCACGTCAAGAGGGTTATTTATGAAACTATATCCTTGTCAGAACTGCAGGACATTCCATCCCTTTGCTCAAATACTGTAAATTCATGAATGATGAGAAAAATCTTAATTTGGCCAAAATATCTATATTTATCTGGAAAAGCAAATGATCAGCTTGCTTCAGTGCTGAGATGGCTTTTCACTGACTGCAGGGTGCAGTTACAGCACTTCCCCCGTGCCAGGGCTCCAGTTTGGAGCCAGCTTGAGTTCAATACAGGATTTCAGCTTGGCTGGAGCAGATTTTCTTCCTCACCAGCTTCAGATTTCCCTTCTGGTGTTGAATGTCCTGGAGCTTTCTGACGCTCCAGCTTGCGAACAACTGTTCATCTCCTGCTGCAAGGAGGGCTGCTGCTAAAACCCCTGTCACCCTCGGAGCTGAAGGAAACTTCCTGCCCAGAGCGGTGCTTTTGCAATGCACCAGGAGGGTTTGTGCCAAATTCCCGCCTCTCCGAGAGCCAGAGGGTGGCTGGGAGGAGACAGAAGTGTGAACAGGCTCCGTAAACCCTTCCCTCAAATAAACCAGTCCCACAGATGCTTTCACTAACCCAGAGCGTGCTCTGTTTCCTCCTCAGAGCTGTGAATCAAGGGTTTTATTGTTCGGGGGCTGAGCTGAAACAGGAGGAGTTTCTCTGGCCAGTGCTGGGCTGGAGTCGCATTCCACGATCCAATTGTGCCTCTGCCCATTGGAGCTACAAATCTCTGAGCACGAGATGTTTACAGAGAGAGGGAACAGCATCTCCCGAGGGGCAGCTCCTTCCCTGCTCCCTGGGACAGGACCCAGGGAGCGGCTGGAGCTGTGCCAGGGGGGTTTAGGCTGGATAATGGGAAAGGTTCTTCCCCCAGAGGGTGCTGGGCACTGCCCAGGCTCCCCAGGGAATGGGCACGGCCCCGAGGCTGCCAGGAATGCCCAGGGGGAGTTGCTGGGGAGTCTGTGCAGGGCAGGGGTTGGATCAATGATCCCTGTGGGTCCCTTCCAGCTCAGGATATTCCAGGATTCTCTGGAACAGCCCCTGCTTGAGTGGCTGTCACGGGCTCTCCTCAGACCCCTCTGCAGGGATCGAAGAGAGGGGACAACAGGAGGCCTTGGGTGCTGCACCCCAAGCACCTCCTGCGGTGACAGGACCCAGAGCCGACCTCTCCGAAGGGAATCTCCCTCCCGTTTCAGAGATACCAGGACTGGGCTCTCATTTTCTCCATTTTTGCTTTAAACCTGAGCAAAAGAACAGTGTTTGCTGTTCATGAAATTGGGATTGCAACAAGCTCCAGCATTTTCCCCGAAGGGCTGATCCTCCCGGGCCAGAACCATCCTAGGACGAGCTGAAGATCCAACATTCCCCGGCCCAGAACGTGGGCTCCAAGCAGGAATAACGGGGAGCTCCTCCCTGAAAACTCCTCTGACCAAGCACTTGAGAATGGAATGGGAAAAGAATTGAGTTTCCATGGATGGAATGTTCACCTCCCCGCTCATCAGGAAGAATGTGGATCACGGCTGCATAAATCCATGGCTGTAATTATAGTCAGCATGTTTCACAAGAAAGAACAACCATTCTGGCTGGAAACTGGCTGTAAATTTCCACATAAACCTGAAATCTATTTTGAGCAAAGTGCAGAATGTGACTCAACAAATGTTGAATCAATACTTGCATGCAAGAAATCAGATATAAACTTGGGTAATGCTTTCAAGCAGTCATTTACCAGCAACTAATAAAATATTTTTTAAAAAACTAGAGAAAAAAAGAGCTTTTCCTGGGACTGGCCACAATTCCAGCTCGTTAAATTCTTCTCTTTTATTTTTAATGCAATGTTCGTCCTCATTATTTATCTCCACTTCATAAGAGAACTCTTGTTCTCAGAAAACATACCCTTGTTCTCACACCCTTTCACTGCATGTGCCAAGCTTGGTTTCGGACATATTTGGTTGGTATTCCACTGAAACTTGGAAAACTGGAGACTGACTGACATGAGGGAGCCGTAAACTCGAGCACAGGATGCCAACAAGCTCTCTGTGGGACCTGGTACGGAGTCAGCTGAGCTCCTGAGTGAAAAACAACCACTGGGGAACTCCTCAGAGCCACACAGCAAATATTTACTCTTGTTAGAAGGTCTTCACCGTTAGACAAGGAAATAAATCCAGGTTTATCAACATTTTCTCATAGCAGACCTTCCATTTTTACAAAACCAGGTCTGACTTAGGCCATGTCTATTTGCAGTCACAATTTGCACCAATCAGAGCAGCTCTTTGTTCATGGAACCACTGTCAAAAGCCAAAGGGCTTTGGGAGAGGGGGATCAAATCTCCCTCACGATTTCCAAAAATAAAATTGCAGCTCTGCTTATCCAGCCATGCTTCTGGAGGTCAGGATGAAGAGCACCTTTTTCACCATTCCCAGCATAAAATCCTAAGGAGGAATCTCTGAGAACCTCACTGTTCACTGCTCCTCCCAGCGTTGTTCCTTCTTCTTTCTGCACTTTGACAAATTTAGCCTCTTTTTCCTTATTTCTGGCTTTTAAGGCCTCACCCACGCAGGGTGTAACACCCAGGGGACAGAGCTGAGCCTGGGGACTGAGACAAACAAATCTAACCCATGGATCATTCCATGAAAACAAAACAAATAAAACCCACACGCACCAAAACAAACCCCAGCAACTCCCAGAGGCTGTCACAGCCTCACTTGGCCATTTCAGGGCTTTCTGTAAATACATTTTTCAGTCACTTCTTAGCACCAAGGGGCAAAGCAGCAAAAGGTACCTCGAGAATTAACCTAAGTGGATTTATGTACCTGTGAGTACCAAAAGCATTGCTCTGCTGCCCTGAATTTATAATAGAGACGCAGAGCAGTTGTGCAACTGGAGAAACATCAATTATTGCTCCTGTTCACAGATAAACACCGGGGGCTGGGCCAAGCTCCTCCTGCCAAGCGCTGCTCCAGACCCAAACTCCTGCCCCTCCCTGCCCTTTTCCCTCCCCCTCTTTATCTGAACCCAGAAGATGAATAGGCGCTGCTCGTTCCCTCCAATTTCATATGTTTAAAATTCAAGGCTCATTCTTGTGTCTCAGCCCATTTCTAATTAATTTCTGGGTTACTGTTTTCATGTTTTCCGTTTCACTGAGCAGAACAGGCTCCCGAGCTGCCCATCTCCTGCTGCAAGAGATGGAGCTGGAAAACAATCTGAACTTCTCATCTCTTCAGTCACCTGAAAAATGATGGCTCTGCAACCCAGCTTTAAGCTATCACTGAACTTGATTCTGGAACATTTTAATAATAAGAGAGACTGAGATTCTTGTAACCAGTGAATATTCATTCATGCAAAATCACATCGCTATCCCTTATAATTATATGAAGTGTCCAAAGCACTGACCATTGCAGAAAATTATAATTAAAGTTATTGAAATTAATTAGAAAAGGAGATAGTAATTAAATTCCTGTGGCTGGAATGTAAAACTGCTCTGCCATTAAATACAATGGATGGCTCCTCCAGAAAGGGGGATGTTGGTGGTATTTCTTTCCTTATGTTAGACAAAATTAAAGCTAATTTTTGTGGTAGGTTTCCTTTAATAAAAATACTCAAATAAAGCTCTTTACCCAGTGAAGTTCTGCTAAGATGATATTCCTGCTACTTGCTGTCCCAAATAAACAATGCTGTCCTTCTGTCCAGCAATTCCTGACTTGGAGGTTGTGGCAGAGGAGCAACAAATTAGTCAAAAACCCCTCCCCCAGTCTGAGTTCCTGGATAACTCTGCTGGTTTTCCAGGTTATCAAGGAATATTTTCAATGTCCCACAGGGAGTTTGTCCTCCCCAAAGCCCCTCAGTCTCTGGTGCCTGCAGGAAGCTTTGCAGCAGCCCCTGATTGCCCCCTCCTGCATCCCTCAGCCCAGGGACACAGCTCCTGCAGAAAGTGAGAGCAGCCTTCCAAAAATTCAGCAGGAACATGGAAAATGCTTGGAATACACACAGCGTGCTCAAATCAAAAGGAGTCCAGACTTACCCTTCCCCACGAGGGAGCTCATCCGCCCTGCCCCAAATCCAGCCTGACCACAGCCCCAGGTGCCAGACTCTCAGCTGGCTCCCCAGTGGAGTGAATTTGAGGCCAATCTTCCCTAATCCCCGGCTGCTGGGCTGTGGGGTGAGCCAGGAGGGTTTGTAGCCTTCCAAAGCTCTGCTTTTCCCTCCCAGGGTTTGCCACCACTTCCTCATTTCCTATTTTCATTGTGCAAACAGTGGCTCAAACCCCCTCCCCACTGCTCTCCCGTGTTTTGAAGATGTGAAACTGCAGGTGGGAATGACAGCATGGGGCTGCTCCTCTCCTCGGGCTCTCGTTCCCTGCAGAGGAGAATCCCATTCCTTGCCGTCACTCCTGGCCCCTTCTCTCTGTTTGCAGTGGAGCGAGCACAGGACACGAGGAGGTTCTCACAGCCCAGAGCTTCACTCCCGAGCCTTTGGCAGGGATGTTGTGGCTGTGAAAATCCTCACACCCCCTAAGTGGAGTACAGAGAAATGTGGGACTTCCCTCACAGCTGCAAACAGCTTTATAGGGCTGCAGGTTTGGTCCCAAACCTGACTCCAAGTCCTTCCTGATAATTAGTAACCTGTTTTTCCTCGGTTTATCATAGATAACTTGAAAATTGAAGGAGATGAAGGTTTATGCTAAATGAAAATGTGATTGCTGTCACGTAATTATGACAGAGTGCAAACTCCCGCTGTGACTGCTGGAACTGCAGATGAGACACAGATCCATCGACGGGAAAACTCATCCCACCTCACCCTCCTTAATTCGCTCTTCCTTGGAACCCCTACTTTTGTCTGTAGTTATCACCCCGCCTATGTTCTCCTGGTAATTTTAAGTGTCACTTGAAGGGAATTGGTGGAGTTTTTACTGTCAGTAACACAGCCAGACCAGAACTGCCTGGCAGGTGGAAAGGTGCAAGGGTTTTTCATCCTGTTAATGTCAAACCTCATGTGCAAACCAGGGAGATGTGAGATTTCTTTTAAAAAGAAAGCGATTTGCAAGAAAGCCTCTTTAATCGGGACTGGAGACACTTGGATGCCAAGCTCATGCTCAGGAAGAAAAATACCCCCTCTCCCCAAACTGCAGCCCTGCATCCCTGATAAACTGGGATGTGGGCTTTTATTTGTGGAATTTTCTGAAAGTCTCAAAGCTTGGAAACTTTTCCACTTGTCTCAGACACTGTCTTGGCACCAGCACAGGATTTAATCTGAAAATTCACTGATCAACAGTAGAAACCAAATGTTTTTCCTCACAGTCGTGCACTCTATTCTCTCTTGTAGCACAAGCGTTTAGCAGCATATGTGTCCCTCTGGCCTTATGGTGCTGAGAAAGAAGATCCTGCTCTAGGAACAGGAAATTTGCCATGAGCTTGAAGCTTTCCTGACCACAGATTTGTAGGCAGTTACTGCTCCACGCAGCCACAAAACATTAACTAGGTTTATTTTAATAAAATATTCATTAAATTGCTATTAGATGTAACCCAGAACATCCATCCCTCTGTCAGAATCTGTGCTGTAAGCCTGCTGAGAGCTCATCTCAGTAAAAACCCATCATGCCCATTACTCAATCCATAAATGTCAGAATAAGAAGTGAGGAGAACGATGAATCAGAAGCAGAAATCTGCAGGAATAGCAGTGCTCAAGCTGGGAGCTGCAGCCTCAGCCTCCTCATCAAACGTAAATCATGGCTGGGTTAAAGCAGCTGGAGGCAGCCAGGACTCGACTGAAGTCACAGGAAGAAACCAGGAGTCACCAGAGTGGGTAAAACACATGGTGAAACAATGTCTGGAGAGCTCCAGCCTCAGGGGGGTTATAAACCTGGACTATTTTCATTAAGCAGAGTTGGAAGCTTTAGGAAAGGCAGGAAGAACTAGTTGATAAGTGACAAGGACAGAGGGTGGAATGATGCTGGCAGAGGTTCTGGCACCAGCCCTTAAATAACCTCACTTTGCGCCCACTGTCCCCGGCCCCACAGCTCCTCCCTCAAGCACCAGCGCTCCTGCTCTGGGATGTGGTGAGGCCCTGATGATTTCAGCCCAAGTGCATCTGATTTTGTTGGCTGCCACGGCACCAGTGAGCTCCAGACTCCCAGAGAGGCCCAGGGCTCGGATTTTTCCCTCAGGAGCCGTGGAGTCACCCCATGGTCTGGCCTGGACATCCAGAGGCAGGTCATGGGAATGGGCACAGCTCAGAGGTGACATTTCCAGAGGATCGTGTCCTGATCCATGCAGATGTCAAAGTCTTCTCCATCCCAGCGCTCTGTATCAGAACATTTCCCTCTCGCAGCCCTGAGAACCAGAAACCCAAAAGCCTTTTTGCAGGCACCTCTCCCAGCAGCACCGGTCAAGCTTGTGAAAATTCTTCTCATTTTTGGCTGGCCTTTCCCTGCAGCTCGAGGGTCAATCAGCTGCAGTCCCAGCTCAGCAAAGCCCTTGGCATGAGGGATGGCTCAGCCACCAAACCAGCCCACAGCAGCCTGTGGTGCATCCTTTGGGGGGACACAAAGGAAAAGGTCAATTTTGGACACCTCCAGTTGATAATTTCTGTTTCTGTCAAGCCAAGTGAGGTCAATGCCACGGTCACAGGTGACCGAGCATGTTGTTGTTGTTGAAACCTCCACGGAACACTTCCTACAATTGCCTCAGTCTAAAAGGAAAACAAGGCCCTACTTTTCATCCCTAAATGTTGAACTATCCCGTACCAACTCATGATTCCGGCATTTATCTCATCCTCCTTCTGGAAGGTTCATCTACAGCTGGGGACCTGCCTGAAAGCAAAGAACAGAGCCAGGAACAGGCAGAGAAAGGAGAAAACTGATGGATGAATCTCTTGAAAACCATGGGAAAGGAGTGAAATGTGAGGGCCATACGGGTGAGCAGTTGGGTGTTGAGACGGGGGAGGAGGAATCTGAGTGCTGACCCAGAATTACAAGGAATGACTTTGTCATGGAGCTGTCTCATGATGAGCCTTGAGCTCCCTGATTCTAATCACAACTTCCTTCCTGCCTTGTAACAGCAAGAGAAATTGAGCAAATTTTCCAGGTTCCAATGGAAAGTGTGGATTACAGAAAATTTCAAAGAATTTGGAAATACTTCAAAGAAATCGATGGAAATCTGTTCTGCTGAAAAATTCTGATCACCATCTCTAAATTATTTGCTTGCCAGAGGAACAGTTTACATTTCAGGCATTTGGAAATTTCTTATGGTACAATCCAGGAAGAAATGGTGAAAAAACAATCTCAATGATAGCCTCCTTGGGAGCTCCCTTCATTCCTGGAAGGAGCACTTTGCATTCCCCATGCAAGCCAGCCCTGCAGCCGGAGCTGCATCCCCTCCTCGGCAGCACTGAGCTCACAGTGACGTGCAGAGCACGGCAGGAGAATCACAACTCCATCCATCCATCCATCCCTCTATCCATCCCAAAAATCCTGCTGGCACAGCCGGCGGGAGCTCCCCACAGCTCGCAGCTTGCCCTTCCAACTGTTCCGCGTTTCCAGGCCGAAGGACACCGGCAGCGGGTACCTCCCCGGAGCTGCCGGTGCTCCCCGGTGTGTCAGCAGTGCTGGCTCTCTGTGGCAGCCTCAGCCGAGCAGAGCTGGCACTGTTCATGTGCACAGAGGGCTCTCTGAAACGTTCCCTCCAGCAGGAGCACGGGAATGCTGCTTGTGAGTATGACCAGGAGCAATCCCTGAATGGAGTGCCTGGGAATCGGTGGCCATGTGCATGTGGGAAGGGGGAAGGCTTGGCTGTCGCTGTGCTGTATTTGCCTCACAGCTTGTACCGATATTGTTTGGATAGATTGGATTTCTTGCTTTCCAGCTGAAGGTGTTTTATTTAGAGGAGAGGCAGCAGCATTTCCTCGGGAAAGGCAGGGGCAGCCAGGCACTGGGAGAGGGCATGGCTTGCCTAAATTCACTCAGCAGCCCATCCCAGGAGCTCAGGGTGCAGTTCCTATCTGCTCAGGCTCAGGCCATGCCCAGGAGCATCGCAGGGTCCCACACCAGACCCAGAGCTGGGGGAGCAGGGAGAGGGTCTGGCCAGAGGAAATCCCAGCCCCAGGGTGGGGAATGTGCTGGCATTTGGGATATTCTCCGTGCACCTGTGCTGCTGTTACCTTGATGGTGCCTTCCTGCTGCATACAGACACAGGCAAATCACATCAGTCCTGGGAGTTTATTACATTAAATATCACACGTGACAGGAGCTTGTCCCTCCTCCATCAGCTCTGGAGAAGTCCTGGATCTCTTTTCTGGCTGCAGTTCCTTCTGGTCACAGGCAGGATGAGAGGGACGGACCTGTTACATTAACTCTGGTGGTATTCTTGCAGTCGTGAATACTTTGTGTCCCTGAATGTATTTCATACATGAATATATTTCATTTATGGCAATACCACACGCTGAGGTGGCAGCACTGAGGACAGACTCAAAGATGAGATGCAGACCATGGTAATTATTCCGAATATTCTCCAGATCTGCAGTTGTTTCTGTTCTAGACATCTACTAAAGGCAACCATGAAATGAAACCTTTTCTCCAACGTGTATTCCAAAAGGTCTTTCAGGGCTCCACAGAGATAAAACTGTCTGAGGTCTTCTGCAGATTTACTACCCTGATGTACTCACTTAATTTGTGATGGAAAGAGCCTGTTGGAATTATCATTACTCATTACTTCAGCTTCTCCTACAGTTTCATTTGTCCTCCTGCAACTCTGTTGAGTTTGCTTAGGCTATAAATAAAGGTCTCTGGGGATGCTGGATATTGCACTCTGAACAAAAATTTCGGTGACTCATTCTCATACATATTTTCTCCCATTATCTTCATCACGGGCAAATGTTCCTGCTCATTCCAAAGGGTTGGGAGGAACGGAGCTGGGACTGGATTCCTGGCAGATGTAGGTCAGGAAACTCTTTCCTCAGATGCCCTTAAAGGTGAGTTCTTTTTTACCCAACTACTGGAGCAGTTTCTGGTTACAACCAACCCTCCTTACAGCCCAGAGCTGCTGGGTGGTTCCTACCCAAAAAGGGCAAGTTTCTAATCAGGAGAGTGGTGCCAGAGTGACTGACAAGTGCAATGACTTCATCTGGCATCACTGACTTGGGAGCAGTCGCTGCCTTCTCGGGTTGTTGTTCCTGATGGAAATGTGTGGTGCTGGAGTCACCAGTGTCACTCTTAATTACAGCAAATACCAACCTAATGGCCTTGGAATGGACAAAGTCTGCGCAAGCACTGCCTGGTGGGGACACAAATTATCCAAACAACCCCCACATCTCAGCTCATCCACAGATTATTCCTAAAGGAGAATTTCCTGTTTGTTTGAAACGTGTATTTTATATAATTATAAAACTCAGGGACCAGAAATCATTGGCAATATCTGAAACCGTGAGAGTGCTCTTAAGTGTCTCATCCTTCTTTATAACTGCAGTGCGCCACATCCATTGGTGCAGCCAGCTTCTCCAAAGGGCTCCCGTGGATGGTCCCTCAGTGCTCCCGACAGATCCGTGCACAGCTGCACTCACGGAGCTCTCCGGTGTTCCTCTGCCCTTTCCCCGGACACAGCTACTCCAAGTACTCCAGCGCTCTGCTCTTTGCACCCCACACTAGGAAAATGATGGGATTTCCTCCAGGACAGGTGTTCTTGGCGGGACACGGATCGTGCACTGCCCGCTGCTGGTGGGGAACAGCTCCTGGAACGATCCTGCAAACACTGGAAATGCAACTATTCCTGATGGGTCAGAGCTGCTGCCTTTAGCTCGCCTTTATTTCTGACTCACGGTGACTTCTCACAAGAGTAACTCTTGGAATGAGCATGTAAAAAATGTAAATTCCCTCAAAATCCTTCTCATGATCTCAGTTAGGCAAAGGCCTGGAGCAGCTGCAGCACCGCTGGGCTTTGCTCTTGGAAAACACTTCCAGAGTGGACTCTCAGAGGTTATAGGAAACCTTTTCAGGAAAAGGCCCTTCCTTCTCTGGGGTGCCTGGATCCCAGCCCTGTGGTTTGTGTGGGAAGTGACAAACCCATGGCTGTGTTTGATGGATCCAGCCCTGGGAGCCCTTGGAGCTGCTCCCGGCCCACTCAATCCCTGCAGCTCAGACCCCAGGAGCTGCTCACACGCTCTGGAGCTCCTGAATTCCAGAACCCAAAATGACCTCCCGGGCTGCACCTCCCAGAGCAGTCAAACCATCCCAGCGAGACCTGCAAAGTTCTCTGCATTTTCTTCCTTCTCTCCTTTGCCGTATTCTGGGATCAGGAGATTTCCCTGGCGCGAGCCCTGCCGCGGTTCCAGACCCAGCTGCTCTGTGCTCTCCTGCTCTTGCTCCCCCATGGAAAAGCAGCAGCCACGTCTCCCACGTCCCTCTGGAGAAGCCCAGGAACACGGGAAGCAGCAGGGATCAGTTTAGTTCCACCAAATAAAGCTGTTCCCATTGTTCCCCCACGCTGCCCTCCGCTACCACACAACGCACAATGCAGTTTGCTTTCATACCTAATGCACATTTAATTAGAATTAAATAGAATTAGGTCTTTCCCAGTTGCTTAAATAGTCGATATAATTATTCCAGATCTTGACAGGAAAAGGAGAGAAACAGATGTTTTCTCTCACCTAATTTTTCTCTGGAGAAATAAAGGCTGCTTATAGGTTTTTATGGCTTCTCACAAGAACAAAATATGGGGAAAATAACAGATTCATGAATATTTAACATTAATTCAAAGAAGTGTTCAGTGTTCATTTAGCAGAAAATACAAGCCAAACTAATTCTTTTCTTTGAAGTTCTCACAGTTCCACCTGTAGTTTGTGTTCTGGCTACTGAGAGTTCTGGGTAACACTGGGTAACACTGAAAAACTCATTTAAATTTTGAACTTAAAAGAAAAAAATCCTTTCTTTCTCTCTTACACTCATCTCCAAAAGATGGAGTAGCATGTGCTTCTTTAATTTGCTCTGAGGAGTGTGAAACCACTAATGCATAATTTAAAGTGAGATGAGGTGTTTGTGCATTCGAACTCTGCTGTGAAGGAGCAGCAGCAGCCCCACTTCAGCCCCTGGCTCACGAGCTGAGTATTAATAACGAGGAAAGGGAATATTTTGGTTCGCTCCTCAACAGGAGGGTCCAGATTCCCTCAGAAGAAAAGACAGCAAAGGCACATTTTCTCTCCCGAAGTTCCAGACTTTGGGATCATGAAAAATTCCCTCTCCCACTTGGATTCACAGCTCTAAGGACTGGCACATTTGAAGAGCTGACAGAAGTCACTGTCCCGGTTCTTTTTGCTTTATTTTCCCAAAAGTTCTTTTCTTTCATTCCCTTCCTGCACAGCAAAGAGCTCCTCTTTGTCCTTTGCTTCCTTATTATCCTGATGTTTTCAACCCTGCACCAAAAGCAGCTTTCTGTCCACTTGCAACTCTTCTCCAAGGAATTCTGCCCTTTAGCATTATTATTTTTACTGCAATGAGTTCAGCAAAGGAATGGCTGGGTAATTATTGAGCTAGGGAGGAGGAATACAAATTTCCAGCTTCTCTGGGAGCAGGAAAGCAGCAAGACAGGAAGCTTAGACTTTCTTCTCCTCAGAGATACCCATATTTTAACAAAACTAGGTGTCAAAATTACTTTGCGGTTAGAAAGACTGCTTCATTCCAATAAAGATACCCTGAAGTACATCTAAATACAGATTTATTGAAAGGCACAGATAAATTAGATGATAGATTGGCATCAGTCTCACAGAATGAAGATCTTGGCCCATATTTTAATGCCTGTATTATTGCAAATATAAAAGTCAGTCCCTGCCTCTCCCAGGCATTTTCATCAAGGCAAAGCATCAGAATGGGCTTGTACATCAGCCCTGCCAGATGAATTTCACGTCCAGCAGCAGTGAGGCCCCAGCCCCTCACTGGCAATAAGATATTTATGCTGCAATTGCAAGTTCTAAATGCCATAAAGCTGAAATTAAGTACTGTGCACACCATGAGCAGAGCTTAGTGACGTGGAGAGAAGTGGAAAATAAGTTTATGTTGGTTTTTTTTTAAAGGAAACATTGGTCTTTCACACAAATGTCCAACCTGGAAAACGAAAACTGAAATTTGAACATCCCACGACTTTGGGACCCAAGTTGCTCTGACCTGTTGGAAGCAGAATAAACCATCTGGATAGTTAAAGAGAAAGCTGTCAATGGTACAGAAATAATCCTGGTGCACAGATCAGGAGGAGTTTCCAGAAGTTTCTAAGGTATTGTGGCGCTTGAAGATGAAGGTGAAAACTCTCGAGACAGCAAAATTCCCACTCAGCCCAGATATCTCTGAAAAATCCCTTTCCCAGCCACATTTCTGTTGTGTTACAAATATTACTCTGGGCTGCGTACCTCATTCTTAGAGGGAAGAAATGACAGAGAAGGAGGAGATTAATTACTTGTGGCAGCATGAGGAGCTTTATCCAGCCTGAATTTACCTCCAAGTTTATTTCCCGAGGTGTGGAGATTTAGAACACCGTGGTCACCTCAGCCAGTTTGTCAGGGCTTGTTTCATTAGCCACAAAAACCTCTGATCTGCTCCTAATCGTGCTCAGCCCTTGGCACAATGCTGGTTTCTGACAGTGAGTAACAGGAGCTTGGTGCTGTGTTTAAAATGGTTTTCTTTTTTCTGCATTTAATTCCTGTCTTTTTAATCTCAGGTTAAATATTTTCAATGAAGTTTAACTTATTTAATGTAAATAAATATACCCAGCCATGTGCTTTTTTTAAAAAAGACTGGGCAATCTGTATTAATCTGAATTTCTAGGACCTCGAACAGAGAGATTAAAACCTCAAGTTTATTCTGTTATAATTCTATCCCAAAAGAGGCAAGTTCTGAAATAGCTGAAATGTGGAGCAAAGGAAAGGATCCTTCCAGGACAGCCTGGTGTCCCCTCCTGCCTCTCCACCACAATTCAACTGTTTTACCTCTCCTGGTTCCCTCAAATTCCCTTAAATTTGGATTGAAACTCTGAAAGATTGCACAAAGGGCTCACTGGGCTTGGATCATCTCCACGTGGGATCAGGCAGAAATCCCCTTTCCTCAGGGCAGTTAGGCAGGGCTTTAGGAGGGATTTGCACTTGCTTTGGCCACTCCCGGCCGGGCTGTGGCATTTGGGACAGCCAGGACAAGCAGCACTGTTTAAGGTGCAAAGGACAGGCAGGAGCTGCCCTGCTCCTGCCCTTGCCCCTCTCCTGAAGGCAGGGACACGCTTTTACCAAGCACTGGGTTTCCTACCCCACCTAAATGCACAGCCCACTGCTGGCATCGCTCTCACAGAGTCTCTGAGATAAGGCCTCTAGCAGTAACTGGTAAATTACTGATAAATTTTAGGAGTTTCCAGCGCAGCTCTGGCAGAAATGCACACTGAGAAAAAACATGGTCTAGTGTGGGCAATGGGCCTGCCAAAACTGAGTCTGGGAGAGGATTTAAGAGCCAGTGACAGCATGAAAATAACTGTATTTTAGTTAATTTTACCAGAAAATGTTCTTTAAATCCAATTTACATTAAAATGACAAGCACTGAATACCTACAGAAAAAAAAGATGATTCCAAATTGCATGTGTGGGCAATCCTGTTTTGGCAAGTTGCAGCTAATAACCTTGGCTGTTAATACAAACCTAGGAGATATTTCCCTTGCTCTGGAAATAAACCCACAAGGCTTTAAATATCACCATTGGACAACTGCAAATTAGCATTTTAAATGTATTTTTTCTCTTCTCATCATGAAAATTCCCTTTCCTGGGGTGCAGGGTTTGTGTGTTCCAAGGAAATGTGTTGCTGCTTAATCACGAAATGTGAGGAAACCATAATCTGTTGTAGTCCCCGAGCCACCAGCTGGGATGGCTGGGGAACAAGGGGGCTCAGCAGCTCAGTGGTGGGTGAATTCAGAGATCTAACACCACTCACAAGACACAGCTGGCCAGGATCCCCTCACCTGGTCTTGTGACCTGTGTGAGGAGGGTCCCCCTGGTTGGTCAGCAGCCAGACAGTCACTCTAACCTTGGGTCACACCACATTGGCCCTCAGCTGTTGTCCCTCCCCTGTCTGTGTCCCTTGATAAAGAACTTGGCGGGCGGAGCCCGCTCTCTTGCTACCTGGCCAGCCTGCGTGCCGGTCAGAATAAACATCGGATCCCTCGCAAGAGCCATCTCTGGACTCTTTACTTCTGATACCGCTCGAGCTAGCAGGCTCTGTGTGGGCTTGGCCGCGTGCCTCCATCGCACGGGTCGGAGAGAAGCTGTATGCGAGGTGCCCGGACACCGCCAGGAGTTCCTGAGCCAGGAATTCTTAGGGAAAAGCAACAGCTTCCTCCACCAGCCAGGCCGCACAGCGACAATAATCCAGTCTATTTCCAAGGTCTGTGGGAAGTTTTTATCATTCTGGCTAAGCCAAAGAAGTTTTCCATGAAGGACAAAGTTCTGCCCATCGGCAGGAACGGAAATGAAGGAAATACATTTTGTGGATCACACTGTCCGTGACTTTTAGTGATTTCCAGAGGAAAGACTTCAGGAAAGAGCCTTGTACAACTGTGCAACGGTACAGTACCAACATCATCCACTGCAATTAATAAAGCAAGCAATAATTAAATGCAGCTCTGTAGCTAACACTGACGTTTCTATCAAAAGCAGACGAATTTCATCTTTTTATCAGTATATTTTTAAGGACCCCCTCTACAGAGAATCTCTGTTTTGAACAAAATCTAGAGCCAAACACTCGCATGTTCTCGGAGCTGCAGATATCATTATTCGTCACAGGAATCTAAATACCCACCCACAAGCCCACAAAAAACCTTCCCCAAGCCCAGCTCCTCACTCCACTTCTTGGTAATGCTTTAATACCAGCAAATAGCAGAGAAGAGAGAGGGAAGCACTCAACAGGGATTCTATCAAACTGTATGGAGATATTCCCATTGAAATCCTGGCCCAGCTCATCCCCCCGTGCCCAGTTAGGGGCAGAGTTGCCAGAGTGCTCTGGGAGGGTCTCTGCTGGGTCTCAGGATCAGATCCAAATGCCAGCACGTATTTTAACATCCCTTTGCAAACGAGGAAAAGGAACACAGCCCCTTACAAAGCTGAGCCACGCAAAAGGGCTCCTCTTTCAACGAGGGAGTCATTGAAAAATGACTCTGGGAACATTATTGGAGTATTATTGACTAGAATCTTTGGGCTATTAAGTTCGCCTTTTCATTGAAAACTGTGATTCATCTGAATGAAAGGAACTCTGCCATGAATCCTATCTGCACTTCTCTGAGCAGGTGTCTTTGACTGGCTCCAAGTGCCACCTGAAACCCGGCAGAAAAAGTCCGCACTTCTCACAGTGCCTATTCCATCCCTCATCCCAAGGCAGGTAAAGGAATACAAGTTTCCAGCTTCTCTGGGAGCAGGAAAGCAGCAAGACAGGAAGCTTAGACTTTCTTCTCCTCAGAGATACCCATATTTTAAAAAAACTAGGTGTCAAAAATGCTTCAAGGTTAGAAAAACTGCTTAATTCCAATAAAGATACCCTGAAATACATCTAAATACAGATAATACAGGTAAAGAGTTAATGCTCATGGCTGGGTTTCAACACATTTGGTTCTCTTACAGCACCTGCTGCTGAAGATCTCAGAGCAATTTGTGAACATTCATCAGCTCAGGCTCATGATTATTCAGGCAGTTTGTTTTTGCACAGCCTGGTAAACAGGGCTGTGAGAACACGTCAGACTCCTCCAGGGGCTGTGGGAGATGAGCCACAGCTTTGTGTTCCTTTGACCCCTGGAATGGGATTTTTCTGTCTGTTTTTTCATCCAGAGGGGCACGGAAAGCAGCACCAGGAAGGGAAGCAGACTGGTCCCAGTACTGAGCAAATGTTTTAGTCCAGCCATGCCCAGTCAGAATCCGTTCCCTTCCCTCTGCCCTTTCCTCTGCTGTGGGCACCGTGTCCTGGAGCCAGCGGATTCTTTCAGTGGCTGCTGAAAGGCTGCTGAAAGATCTGGCTCCTTGGGACTACAGAGTCTGGCTGGAGTGTGCCCAAAGCCAGGCCACTCCGTCACCCTTGGCAGGCCGGGCATGTCCCACACGATGCCAGCTGAAAACCAGAGCGGAGCAGTTCACACCCTCACGGAGCTTTTCTTATCCAACCTCTCCACATTCCGCAGTGATCAAATTTTCTTACGTGCCAAAGGCTGAAACGGGGTTATGTCTGGACCTAATGATCTAATGCAACTATTTTTAATCAGTGTAGCTCAACCCCCACGAGAGGGAGGATGCAGTGACCCTGTGCCACGACTGCACTGATGTGGTACCAGGTCACTCCCCGGCCAGGCAGAGCTGTGACCCCAGGACAGAGCTCCCAGCCTGAGGAATTCACAGCTAAAACACAGAAACACGATCAGAAATCACAAACAGAGCTGAGAGAGGAGTCCAGCAGGAGCTGGAAGTGTGAAGGGTAAATGCCCCAAGTCCCAGCTGCTGCCTGCCTTTAGCAGCACTGAAAACTCTGCCGTGGCCAGGGCAAGGGCAGAAAAGCTGAGGTGAAACTCACAAATCCCGTGTTTGTTCCTCTCCCCTTCAGTGACTCCATGACATTATCTTGTCGTTCTTGTGAAGGTTTTAAAAGGAAGATTTTGAACAAAGCTTCACCACAGCCCTGCTGCTGGGAAGGGCCACACCAACATCTGCCATGCACTCCTTGAGTGAAATTCAACTTTTGTTTACATGGTTTGTCCTCAAAACCAGCAGTCAGCTGCAAATCTCAGCCATAGCTGCCTTATTAAATATGAAGCTTTTATTTTAAACACAGTACATTTTGTAACAGGAAAATCAATACAGAGAAACCCAGAGTACAGCAGGCAACAGCTGTGGGATGTAATCTGACGACAGAAAGTTGAGAACAGGATTTTGGCAGTTTTATGTTCAGCAAATCTCTCACTTTTTGTTTTTCATGGCACTGAGTTCTAAAGATCTGAGATTTCTCCCCAAAGCTTCACAAGATGAAGAAACCAAGAAACCACTGCTTTCAATATTAAAGGTTATTATCTAAAAAATAAAGCAGCTGTTACTTATATTTTGCTTTATAGACTACTGTAAGAGGATGACTCTTCCCTGAGCTGTGATGAGTTAACAACAGCCTCAGTGACCTCAGAGCCCTGAGCAAAGACTCAGGAAGATACTTCAGCATCAACAGTACTAAAGGTAAAGTAATTCCTAAAGTAAATCCTTTTCTCTGCCTTCCCTTGGGCTGTGGGTCGGGGTGCTGGCATTCAAAATAAACTCTGCTTGAAAAAGTTACAGAGGTGGAAAAGAGGAGATGAAGCCACAGATGTGCCTGGTACAGGAGCACAGAACAACATCAAGATTTTGCTGATCTGTTACAATTTTATTTTATTAACAGAATTTTTACAGTTAGAAATGAACTTTCTGCCATCATTGAATATTGAAGAGTAATACTGAATAATGAATAGTACAAATAAACCAGGGATTTTTGGAACCAAGCTACTTGTCCTTAGGAGATGATTAGCTCTCTAAAATGATATGTGACTCACAAAATAAACTCCAATATATTTCCTTAACGGGCAAAAGCGTAACAGATCATTTTGTCCCAAAATCGCTTTTTTCACCACGTCCCACCAAGGACATTTTTTCTCAGATAATGCAACTGGTTTTTTACAGGTTTGCACTGCAGCTTCCTGTGGCAAACGCTGAGTTAAGATCGCGATGTTCCCCCGGTGTCGCCCGGCTGGCATTGCCCTCTAGTGCTGTCCCCACTGCTGTCCCCGCACTGCTGTCCCCTCACTCGCTGCTGTCCCCGCACTCACTGCTGTCCCCACTGCTGTCCCCTCACTCACTGCTGTCCCCTCACTCACTGCTGTCCCCGCACTCACTGCTGTCCCCGCACTCACTGCTGTCTCCGCACTGCTGTCCCCTCACTCACTGCTGTCCCC